>PISX010013969.1:0-55396 GCA_004024625.1 Mellivora capensis | reverse complement strand
AGAGGTGGGGGCTCCTGGGTGGCTCAATGGGTTAAGCGACTGCCTTGGCTCAGGTCATGATCCTGGAGTCCCCGGATCCAGTCCCACATCAGGCTCCCTGCTCAGCTGGGAGTCTGCTTCTCCCTCTGACCATCCTCCTTCTCATGTTCTCTCTCTCTCTTACTCTCTTTCTCTCAAATAAATAAAATCTAAAAAAAAAAGTAGATTGTCAATAGGTGGGGAGAGCAGCAGACTACGAAATAAGAAAAGATGGTGATAGAAGGTTCTGAGTGAACACATAGGACAGGCCAAGAAACCTGAATATTTGTTTAAAAAAAAATAACAGGTCAGTATAGGAGTCCAAACTGTGGGTAAAAATTTCAGCTCTCCTTATTTAAAATTATTAATAATATATTTAATTTTAAATTTATTTCCTTAATTACTAACTCTTTAAATATTATTACAGTTTAGGGGTGCCTGGGTGATTCAGTGGGTTAAAGCCTCTGACCTCAACTCAGGTCATGATCCCAGGGTCCTGGGATAGAGCCCTGCGTCGGGCTCTCTGCTCATCAGGGAGCCTGCTTCTCCCCCTCCCCCCGCCTGCTTCTCTGCCTACTTGTGATCTCTGTCTGTCAAATAAACAAATAAAATCTTTAAAGAACATAAATATTATTACAGTTTAATTGCATCAAAAGAATAAAATACCTAGGAATACATTTGACACTAATATCTATAAGACAAAGATGAAAGAAATTGATTAAAGAAATTGCCATATCTATTGATATACCATCTCTTATTTCAAATCATTTTATGGTGTCTATTCCCAGTGATTCCCAGTTCTTCCCTTTTTCCTTTCTCTTATTTTTTGCTTTTTTAAGTTTTAGTCCTATCATATATTTTTATTATATGTAGTGATTTAATAAATTTAGTCTTGTTACTGTTAAATTAAAATGACTTTTTTCTATAAATATTTTGAGTTGACTCATCTCTATACAAAGTTAAAGTGAATATTCAGACTGACACACTACCCCACTTCTCCTTCCTCATCTTCTCAATCCAGGGTAGGAATGCCATCTACAACTGATGAAGATTCTTCCAAAAGGTTTATAATTTAACTACAAATACTGTGCAGAGTCTCTCTTAAATCCCCTCTGCTTGCCTTCTTGTTGAGAAATTTTTCCTCTTAATTCCCCTCTCAGAATTTACTAACCATTTCCTATGAGTCACATAGGATCTCTGCCAGTGGGTCAGTGTTTTCACCTCCAGCCGCTTCCACTGAGGAAGTAACAGCAGCCCTGAGTCCTTCTTCTTCTTCCCAGCCCTTGACACAATAGCATCCCTTTCCTGATACATCACACCAAAGCTGTGATAGTCAGCCAGTGCTCAGCCCACAGGTGAAAGGGTAAGGGAAGGATCAGGGAAACTAACGGTCACATGAAAGAAATGGAGTCAATTGTGGGAATTTAAGGGGTCAGAGGTGATCACAGAATCAAGTGCTGACATCTCTTTTATCGGTGGCTGTCCTTGATCCAGTATATCACCCCGGGTTTGGGAACTGTACTGTGGATTTGGAAATTATTGTGCTGCCTGGACACCAGAACTGGGTTTTCGAGAAAGGAAAGGAGATGGAGGATGTGTACGTGAGGAAGGTGAATACTCAGATATCTGATACTCCTTCTACAACCTTCAGAAGTCAGGCTGCTTTCTAACTCTGCTATATGGCAACACAATTTCATAGTGTAGTGACTGTAATTGGGTGTCCAGTCAACAATGAGACTAGGTATCCCTGGCTCAGTTCAGTGAAAACCAGTTTATAGTCCTGGAGGTCCCTTCCAAGCCTGAGAAATTCAGCTCTCTCCCATTTAGCATATTTCTAATGTTAGGAGCTCAAGTACCTGGGAGGAAATAGAATCACTCTCTACCTAATGCTACACACTCATTCTTCTTGTTTGTGACTTTACCTTATAGAAGAATCTCCCTGGGGCACCTGGGTGTCTCAGTCAGTTAGGTATCTGCCTTTAGCTTGGGTCATGACCCCAGCCCCTGGGAGTGAGCTGCACATCAGGCTCCCTGATCAGCAAGGAGTCTGCTTCTCCCTCTGCCTCTCCCCCAGCTCGTATTGTCTCTCTCTCTCAAATAAACAAACAAACAAACAAACAAATAAATAAATAAATTCTTTAAAAAGTAAAAGAATCTCTCTGTCTCCAGGAGACCTATCTAGGGTGGGATCTTGCTTCTTCAAGAATTAAGATTTTCTAAAAAAAAAAAAAGAATTAAGATTTTCTTACTTCCTTTACCTGGGTTAGAGGTCTCATTCTCCACCCTGTGCTTTCTTCTGGACTTGCAATGAGCCTTCCAGGAAACATGGGCTGCAAGTTAGCAATCCACAGAGTGCTTTCCTATTCGTAACCAGCTTCAGAGTCTTATATTACTGTGCTAATAGCAATAATGATTTTCAGACCCTTCCATATTGTAAAGACCATATTTTTAAAACTGTATATATTGTCACCCCTTTAATCCTCATTCTTACTTTGCAATCCTTGAACAGCCAAGACATTCAAACCATGTCATTTCAAAAGCACCTGGGCAACTTGTCATCAACACAAATGCTTAGGTCCTTTCTTACCTCAGTCACATCGGGGCTTCTGTGTTCTTATTTCTCCAGTGATTCTGATGTACCCTTCAAGTTTGAGAACATCTGCGCTAGGAAGAAATGCCAAAATTAAAGAACTACTTAGTGTAAAACACAACCATTAGATATCCACCACAGACATAAAGTCACACAACAGAGAACACCATTCCCCTGCTCATCAGGGACTGACCAGAGAGGCACTCCCCCACAAAGAGAGTCACTATCACATTCTAACCCTCCTCTAAAACTGCAGAGCTTTGTTCATATCAGGACACATTTAAGCAAGTTTTCTTGATTTCCCATGCTCATCTCATTATGGAAAAGAAACTTTAATATCCTGGATATACTTCACATGATTAATATTTTAGGTTTTGACCACAGGTGTCCTGAGGTTGGGTTTTGTAGAAGCAGAAGCTGGCACAGGGTTCAATGATGTGTGATTTATTAAGGAGAAATTATCAGGAAAAATGGAAGGGCAAGGACTGAGAATGAGGCAAGGGAAGGAGCCACACAAGGGTGTGGCCTCATCTGGCATCTATATCAACCGGATCTCCCATACAGCTCTAGAGTGTAAATAACACCACAGGTGGTCATAGTTTGAGACATAGGAACACTCCTTTCATAAAGCAGTATTTAAATACTCCCCAGCTAAACTGCTTCTGTGTTTACTTTTCTTAAAACACTGGACTTACCTATAACTGAAGAAATCCATATATGAGACATTTTGCCTTGTGTTATCTGTGAACATTAATTTCCTCTTCTGTTGAGGAGTCTGGATTGCAGACTATGAGCATCTAGAAATCAATCTATCAGTAAATAAAAATGCTGACTTTTTTTTTTTTACCAAAAAAAAGTTCTATATTGAAATGTCTACAGTCTGCTTCGTTTGGATGTTTAATAGATTCTAAAACAAAATATATTCAAAAGTGAGATCCTACTATTTCCAAGCTCCTAAATCTGCACCACCACCACCACACCTCCCCATCTCAGGTAAGGACAAATCCATCCCTCCACCTGGGACACAACTCTGGAGTCCTCCTTGAGTAAGCTGACACAAAAGGTGGCCAGTTTAGGGAGAAGGCGCCTTCTGATCTGAGGACGCGGAGCAGGGTAACCACAATCATGTGAAACTTCTCAGGAAAAAAGGTGCTATGCAACGGGAAGGCAGAGCACCTTCTCAAGGTGGATTTTTACTGAATTGATGTTAACGCACAGCACGAGGCGATTGGTAACATCCTGCATAATTTTGCTAGTAGGCTAAAACTGGTAGGGAGCAATTTACTCTCCACAAACGGGTTTCAGAGACAATTTCAATTCCCCGGTAGACACTATCATTGCAATTACAGCAAACAGATGACGATCAAGAAGACCCACTCATCCCGGGGTTCAGATGGTCACTTTCTACACACTCCCAGACCATGGCCGTCACGGTCACCATCGCAACGGAAAAGGAAACTTGGCAAATACCTCTCCCTTTCAAATAGACCTCAGGTGTCACACCACTGAAAGAACAGGTTACGCCTTGGAATGCGGAGTAAGAAATCCCCGGTTGGTGAGACGGCGCTGCTCGCTGGCCGGGATAGGGATTCAGTCCGTGAGTACGCAGGCAGGGGAAAAAGGGATTTTCTGAGGGAAAGGAGGCAGGGCCCTCGCCACGTGACGTAAAACTGTCCGAGAGTCCCCCCTCCCCTTCAACTTGCGCCGCAGAAGCGTTTTCCCTGTCGTCCCTGACCACCACTGCACCCCACAGAACTGACTCTCCAGCTTCAGCCTCCCTGGAACGGAAGAGCCGCAAAGGCTGTTGGTTAGCTCTGATCTCCGAGGGGTGGACTGCGTGGTGTCACCGTCCACGGCGTCCTTTTAGGAGCCGGGCACACTTCGGGCACACACGAGACAACACATCCAAGCATTTGCCCCAGTCAGAGAAGCCGCGCGCCAGAAACGCGGCGGTGGCGGGTCAGGAAGCGAAGAAGCCCCGCCCCACCCCCAGAGCCTGGTGACGTCATTTCCCAGAGGCCCTCGGGCAGGCGCCGCAGGTCCGGTGAGGTGATTTCTGGAAGAGCGCCCCTTGAGGCAGCAGGCGGAGCTGCGGGAACCTTATCACCCAGCAGGCTCAGCGGCAAGAGGCGGTAGCGCTGGGCCAATCACAGCGCAGAGCTGGGATCCCGCGTTCCGCGAGAGCTCCGGCGCGGGCCTCGTGGAGGTTGTGTTGGGCGGTCCCAGGTCTGTTCGCGAGGTCGCAGCCTCGGGACCCTCAGTGGGCTTGAGGCCGCGGGCCAGGGAGGCTTCAGAAGAGGCGTCGTGTCCCTTTGCCCTGAGGCAGGGCTGAGGGTGTGTGCGGCGGATCAGTGGAGCCCTTGGGACCCTCCAGGGCCTCCCGCGGCACCCCGTCCGCGCACAGGCTGAGCCGATGGGCCCAGCACAGGTGAGTGGACGACCCCTCGGGCCCTGTGCACCCTCAACGATGCAGCCCCAGCGCCTCCATTTGGAGGATAGCATTGTCTTGGGTCCCGTTGTGCCTGGGGGCCCACCTTGATAGGTTCCCAGCTCTGTGGACCAGCGAGGTGTGGAGGGCTGGCCCAGGCACGTGCACCGAGGGGTGCGAACGCGGGGAGGTGCGGCCGAGCTGCGCGGAATCGCAGCTCTCCTTTCTGCCTGGTGGGAAGACGGCACCAAGATCGGGGTCAGAGCTGGAATGACAAGCCGAGGAACCGGGCCTCTTTGAGGTTGGTGGGAGCTCTGGGGGGTTTGGAGGAGAGGAGGAACGTGATTTGGGTCAAGTATTTTTTTTTTTTTTTAGATTTTATTTATTTATTTATTTATTTGAGAGAGAGAGAGAGAGACAGATCACAAGTAGGCAGAGAGGCAGGGAGAGAGGAGGAATCAGGCTCCCTGCTGAGCAGAGAGCCCCATGCGGGGCTCGACCCCAGGACCCTGAGACCACGACTGGAGCCAAAGGCAGAGGCTCAACCCACTGGCGCTCCAAAGCACTCTGCAGCCTCCGGGTCGGGAAATCGAACCCCGTCTGCCCTGTGACAGGTGGGGATACTCACCACTATACTAACGAGGACTGGCTCTTGGGTCAAGTCTTAATAGGCTGCCTCTATCTGTGGAGGGGAGATGAGTCAGGGACAGCAGGAAGGAGGCTCCCTGCAGCCCTCACATAGTACCTGGAATGCTCTGTTCCCCATGTCACCCTCAGCCCCCTCGCATTCGCAGCGTGTGTCACAGGTGTGCGAAACGGGTTACAAAGCCGAAAGCCTGGGTTCAGCTCCTTGTTCTGCCACTGCACCACCACGAGACAGTCCACTTCCTTGGCTGTGAATGTGCCAATTGCAGTTCTTCCCTCTGGGGTCCTGGTGACAAATGTGGGAGGCAGAGTGTGAAAGGCAGCACAGTGCATGCAGTGAATGCCCAGTAAATGCTGGTCGTGGCCATTATTTCTGTGATCTTTGGGGTCCTAGGAGGCCTTTGCTCTGTTCTTGTCCTCTTGGCAGTGTGGTGAGAGAGAAATGCAGCTTCTCAGAATCCCCTGTCCCTGCTCCGTCTGAGTGAACAGAGCTTCAGGAAAGATCTCATTAGCAGTGTAGAGGCTTCAGGAGGCATTCTGGCTATGCCCTTCCCAGGGCTGTGACCTTGAGTAAGTCTCATCCGTGCCTTTGTCTTCCATCTCTTGGGGTCAGTGGGAATTTCGGCATTTCCTCCCTGTGGCTTGAAGGGGTCAGAGAGGGCATATGTGTGATGTGTGTCCTCCAGTGTCCAACACTGCCCAGGTAGCATCACTCTGGACACTGTTCTCAGGGAGCAGAGCCCCCTGTCCTGTGATGATCTTAGGGGCTTACCCCAGGGGAATCCTGCCCTGGGGTTTCCCTTGTCTCAAGCTTGTATGCAGCCGAAGACTAGGGGAAGAAGGCCTAGGGGCAGACTCACAGTGGGAGCAGTATTTTTGGAATCACTCCTTCTCTGCTGGGATGAAAAGGGCCCTTGGGCCCTGGGAGCCAGGAAGGTTACTGGATTCATCTTTGTAATTGCCATCTGTTTATTACGAGTAAAGCAGGCCACTTACAATGACAAGATTGCTTTTCTGTTTAAGATGTTTATTTTTATGTGAAGAGTAGATGCATTAAAGAGTCAGCGGTGGCAGTGCTGGGGCATGATGTGGCTTTAAAGATTTTTTTAAAAAAGATTTTATTTGAGAGAGAGGCAGTGAGAGAGCATGAGCGAGGAGAAGGTCAGAGGGAGAAGCAGACTCCCCGTGGAGCTGGGAGCCTGATGTGGGACTCGATCCCGGGTCTCTGGGATCATGACCTGAGCCGAAGGCAGTCGTCCAACCAACTGAGCCACCCAGGCTTCCCTAGAGATTTTTTATTCATTTGACAGACAGATCACAAGTAGGCAGAGAGGCAGGCAGAGAGAGAGGAAGGGAAGCAGGCTCCCTGCTGAGCAGAGAGCCGGAGGGGCTCGAACCCAGAACCCTGAGATCATGACCTGAGCCGAAGGCAGAGGCTTTAACCCACTGAGCCACGCAGGTGCCCCCATGGTGTGGCTTTAGACATGCACACACAACAGTGCCCAGGTGTCTCCAACATGTGCCCCTCCCTTCTTTCCTGCCATTCCAGTGCCTGTCTGCAGCAAGGCCATTCCCAGCTTTTGTTTTAAGAAGGCCCCATCTCTCTAATCCTGTCCTTTCTTCCCTTGGCCTCAGAAATCTTAACACCATCAGCATCATCTTGCTCAGTTATTTAGTCCTTGTTGGTGATCTTTGTCCAACGGAGGCTGTGATTGCTCTTCGCTGCTCTGTCAGAGCCGTAACAGGACCTTGACAGCTAGTTGGAGAATGAGACCCCCTCAGTGGGCTCTTGTCACACTTAGAATCTACATTCAACCACCCCCCGCCAGCCTCCGGCACCTGTCCCTGCAACTGCTCTGTGTCCTCCCACATGTCTTCCCTTTCCCCCATCTCACGGCCCTGCAGCTACGCTCTCCTCCACTTGCCGAGCTCTTGCTCACTTGCCAGCCTTTGCCCTGGCCGTTCCCCCTGCCCAGGACACGGTCTCTGGAGCTCAGCCGGCATCCTGGTACATTCCTCAGGCCTCTGCTCAAATGCCACCTCATCTTTCCAGTTCTAACTAAAGTACCCCCTGAACCCACATGCTTGGAAGCTTGCATTTTTGTGCAGAGTTGAGTGCCAGCTTGAGCCTTTCCAGGGTGCTTGAGGAGCAAGGAGGAAAAATAAGAATAACCAAACATGGCTATGGCTGCATTTTACTGAGCCCTTGATTTGCTTTGAGGGACAGTTACTGTGTTTCATCTCATCAGTTCCCGTCCCCTCAGAGTTAGGTGCTGTTATCATCCCTGCTTTACAGAAGAGGAACTGGAAGCTCAGAGACGTGAAGTTACCTCCCCAAGGTCAGGCAGCTCTGAAGTAGCTGAACATCACATATTGTCCATTAACTACCAGAGCCTGTGTCTCCAACCACAGAGGGCTGGGGAGGCCCGAGGATGACACCTATACTAACCTTTGTGAGGCGGGCAGGGGTTTCCCCTACAGGTGAGTGTGGGAGCAAGGAGAGCAAGAGGAGCCGTCCCAGATTGGGGACCCTCGTGGACAGAGGCAGTGAGGAGAGTTGTTTAAGGAGGCACCAAAGGGCCTTGTGATTGCCAAGCACCCCCCTGCCACCTGCTGAGATGTGTCTTGGGAAGGGGAGCATGTGCGGTCATTTGCAGGACATTCACCCCGCCCTCACCAGGACACAAGGCTGCTGCCTTTGTGGCACTGTTCTCAGCCGCTCAGGTTCCCTGGTCCGTACGGTGTTCATGACTCAGAGACACATGCTGTCAGGACTCAGGAAGGGAGAACTGAGTGATAGCTCACTGCGGAATCTCCTGGGGCATCTGAGAAGGCTGGCGGGCCCGAGTGGGTGTGGGGAGATGGCCCAGGCCCTACCGCTCCCAGGATGAGTATCACCCCCTTTTGTGCCTCTTGCATGAGGAGGGTGAGGATGGCTGCAGTTCTCTGTCCATGTCCAAGGAAGAGTGGTCAGGGACGGCAGAAGTAGATTAACAGCAACCGTTATTAGAACTGCTTCACCTGGGGCGCCTGGGTGGCTTGGTCAGTTAAGCATCTGCCTTTGGCTCAGCTCATGACCTCAGGGCCCTGGGGTTGAGACCCACATTGGATTCCCTGCTTGGTGGGGAGTCTGCTTCTCCCTCTCCCTCTGCCACTCCTTCCACCTCTGCTCATGCTCTCTCTCTCAAATAATTTTTACTGAGAAAAAAAAAAGTGCTTGACCTACAGTAATGGAGCAGTGTTAGGGTCACTACAGACCTGGGCCAGAAGGGCCTAGGTTCAAATCCTACCTCTGGGGTGTAGACTGGGAACTCTCAGGGGACTCACTGTAGCTCCCTGAGCCTCAACTCCCTGTGATGTGGAGCTGATGGTGCCATTTATCTTCATGGTGATGGAAGGGTTAATAAATGTACAGAGCACTGTCATGAGCCAGAGACTCGAGTGCTGGCTTTAGGAATGTTTTCCCTTGGATTCTCAAATAACCTGATAAAGAGAGAGAACTATTATACCGACAGGGGAAATCGAGGCTCAGAGATGTGAAATGGCTTCCGCAAGGTACACAGCTCCAGAGCTGCAAACATTTCATCCCTTTACCAGAGCATGTGAAGCTCACAGCCCAGGGCAGGCACACAGGAAGGACCAGGGAGGTTCGGCTTGGGCTGCTGCTCTTCTGTTATTGGAATTATCATGATTATTTCCCTGTTCCTCTGATGTCCCAGACCACTTACCATCTGTCCCCATGGTCCTCGTGGGAATGTGATTGTCTGTGTCATCCTCCATTGTTTCCACCATGGAGGGCTTCTCTGTCAGCCATGTCTGCCTCCCTCTTAAGTCCAGCTCAGAGCTTAGCCTTCAAGAGGCCTCAATGATTCAGGGCTGGACCTCTGTACTCCTTCACCAGACACTAAGTTGCAGGCTCTGGTCCCACCCAACAGCCATAAAGCACATAATGCTACTGTGTTTGACTTTCCAGGCACCGATAACCTTCAAAGATGTGGTTGTCACCTTCACCCGGGAGGAGTGGGAATTATTGGACCTGCCCCAGAGGACACTGTACTGGAAGGTGATGAGCGAGACCTGTAGGCTCCTGGTCTCACTGGGTAAGTCTTCTCTTCACCTCCATGCAGGGACGTGTAGCCTCCTTCTTGGTTTCTTCCTGTCTTTGGAGGCGTGGCTGGTGGAGAAGGCCTTTAGAGCCACCTGCCATCCTTCCCACAGGCCCTGCCATGTTCTAGGCTGAGATGTGTCTGCTCTCCCTTTGTCTCCATCGGGAATCACTAAGATGGTAGCTCTTCACTTTCTGATTTGCAGATTTTTTCTTTATATTCCTGACACTAACCTTTTACTCATTCTTTGTGCTGTGGTTATATTCTATTAGAGCTTAGCTTTTTAGAAATTTTCCTTAAAGCACCTTTTGATTAAAAGAAACTCGTTTTTATTTAGTCAGATCAATTTATCTTTTGTTTTATGATTACTGCTTTTCATGTCTTGCTAGGAAGTCTTTCCTTACACCAAGCTCAAGTTCTATTCCTTTTCTGTTGCTTACTAACAGGAATTAACTTTATGTATGACATGCAGTAGAAATGCAGTGACCTTTTCCTGCATGTGGGTTGCCAGGTTTTTAGCTCCATTTGTTATATAGCCCTTTCTTCTGCCACTGACCGCTGTGCCATGTCCACAGTCAGTGAAAGCTGTGTGTATCCCTGAGTCTATTTCTGAGCACTGTGGTGTCCTGCTGCTAGTTTTCCTTATGGCTCTGCCAGTACCATGCTGTCTCGATGTCTATCCTTTCATCATAACCCTAATACTGGGAGGGCAAGCCCCATCTCATTATTCTTTTTCCAGTGACATTCTTGGCACTTAACTCTTGCATATAAATTCTAGAATCAGCTTGTTGAGTTTCATGGAAAATCTTGTTACCTGGACTGGTGATGAATTACAGATAGATTTGAGGAGAGCTGACAACCTTGTTAGTAACTTCTTCATTTGTATAGCTTCTCTTTAATACCTTGAAGTAAATATTTCAAATTTCTCTAGCTTTTGTCCGTGTTTTAGTCACCTAGCTGTTCCTCACCCAGTAGGTTTAATATGTCCCCCTGGCAGGTCCTGCTCACCCTTAGCCTTGTAGACACTGTCCTGGAGTGGCCATGGCTGTGCTTACTCTCACCCTTACTAACGTTAAAGTCTGCACCCTGTGTCTCCAGCCACATCTCCCACATCCTCTTGCGCTCTGAAGTTCCCTCAGCATCCAAGGTTCTCTCTAGACTCTGCACCTTTGTACACTCTGCCTCCTCTGGCTGCAGTGCCCTCTCACTTTCTGTTTGTGGTAAACTCTTGCTTCGTTAGGACTCAGATCTCAAGACACCTCCCAGTTGTCTTTCTCTCTCATATGGGCTGGGTCGGACGTACCCTTTGCAGTGCTCCCTGTGACATCCTTTATTAGAACAAACACAGCACATGGTGTCATCATTTCTCTCCCCTCTGGATAGTGAGGAAGGGATTCTTCTCTGGTCCCTACCCCAAATTCTCCCCAAGGTTGTCCCTTTAAAGATGTCAAGAATCCAAGCACCAGCAAAAAGAAAAAAAAAAAATACAAACCCGAGTTTCAGAGACGTGAAAATCCATCAGGTATAGTGGCCCTGTTTCCATCTTCCTTTTCCCACTGGCTTAGTGAGTTTGTTCCTTGTATGTTGGCATTGCTAATGGGCCTCTTTTGTGCATTGGATTCCTTCAGATGACAAAGCAAAAACCAATACTACAGAGCCTTCTGCTTCTCCACCAGCCTTGTTTGAGGGATGCTCGCCCCACAGGTTACTGACTGAGGAAGACTCAAGTGTTTCCACATTGGGAGAAGCCAGGGAACAAGAAAGACCATCAGAAAAACAGGGAGGGCACATAAGGACAGGGACAGCCCCCTACAAGGAAACCCGCCCTGAAAAGGTGAACCCTGAGTGTGATGATTTGGTAACAAGTAAAAATCTGGGCAGAAAGGATTTACAGGAGCAAGTCTCTCCAGGAGATGCTTTCCTGGAGTATGAATCAAATAGACCAAGGAAAGACCCCTTGATTCATGGAGGGAATAAATACTACAAATGCAAGGAATGTGGGAAAGAGTTTATCAAGAATCACTTCCTTCTTCAACATCAGTGGATTCACACTAGAGTAAAACCCTATAAATGCAAAAGGTGTGGGAAGGCCTTTCTCAAGAAGGCAGATCTCACTGGACACTACAGCATTCACATTAAGAAGAAGCTCTATGAGTGCATCGAGTGTGAGAAGGCCTTCAGCCGCAGGTCACACCTCACAGAACACCAGCGGATTCACACTGGGGAGAAGCCCTATGTGTGCATCGAATGCCGGAAGGCGTTTAGCCGCAGGTCACACCTCACGGAGCACCAGCGGATTCACAGTGGAGAGAAGCCTTATGCATGCAGTGAATGTGGAAAGGCCTTTGCCCGCCACTCTGATTTTATACGGCATAATAGAACCCACACTGGAGAAAAACCCTTTGAGTGCAAAGAATGTGGGAAAGCCTTTTGTAACAGCTTTTCTGTAACTCGACACATGAGGTGTCATTCTGGGGAAAAGCTCTATGAGTGCAGTGAGTGCGGAAAGACCTACAGCTACAGCTCAACCCTCACTACTCATAAAAAGATTCACAGTGGAGGAAAATCCTACAAGTGTAAGAGATGTGGGAAGGCCTTTGACCAGAAGGCAGGCCTCAGTCAACATCAGAGAACTCATACTGAGTTCTTCTTAAAGAGACCTTTTTAAAGTATGACAGTGGCAAAGCGTCTGACCTGAGGGAGAATGTTACTTGGCATCTGAGAGTTCATACCCAAGGCTTCCCTGCATACTGTGTGTGTTTCATACACGTGCAGTTTGTGCTATGGCTGCAATGTTACCTTTACCTGTGGCTGAGCCCTGGCACTACAGAAACTGGAGGCCAGTCTCCCAAAATGCAACGTGGTTCTCAGTAGAGGGACCTTCTTTCCACGCATGAGAGTTCTTTACTGTCACATGACCTGCAAAGAGATCTGGCCTCACATTGTCCCATAGCACAAGCAATGTGCTTTGCAGATGAAGGGCCCTCCTCCCTCATGGTCCATTGTCTCCCCCATCTAACTTTCTGTGTTTCCACGGGCTTGGTGTGCTCTTGCTGGTATGATGGGCAGGAGTCACGAGAATCCCATCCTTCGTGCCCATTACCCCACATGTACCTTGTGTCATGGAAATACACGGGTGGCTGAGACATGGGCCTTGCTGTCTGGAAGGGAAGAGCACGTGGTTAACACAGAGGGGTGGTGTAGCAATGCTACCGCTATGACAGTAATGTGCCTGGACTCCTTATGTGGCATAATCAGGGTCAACACTTAGGCATGGAGGACAGATGTCCATTGGGAAGAGTGGCCCAGTGGCTGAGGGCTTGGGTCCTTGGGACAGTTGGAATTCTAGCACTTCCAAGCTGTGCCCATCACCATCTGGGTGACCTCAGTCATGTCATTTCCCCACGGGCCTTTCTTGTACAAGTGGGAAGATGCATGTTCCCTGTCAAGCATGGACAGAGCAGCAGACAGTACGCAAAGGGTGACAGCATGCAGACCCATATGGGATGGAGCAGCCCCGGCCATGTTCAATGATGAGGAAGAACATTTTTGGCAAAGGGAACAGCATGTGTGAAGATACTGAGGCAGGTGAGAACTGGCCTCATTAGAGGAAACAGCTGAATGCCAGTGTGTCTGGAGGAAATGAGTGGTGAGCAGTAAGATGGAGAGAAGATGGGCCAGATGCACAAGGCTTTGTGGATTTTATTCTGATTGTTCTGGGAGGCTGAGGAAGGGATTCAGCAGGGAAGTAGCATGATCTTGTCTCTGAATTTACCCTTGGTTGCTGTGTGGAGAGTGGACTGAAGAGGGAAAAATTGATGTGGGATAGAGAGATGAGGCCACTGGGTGGTCTAGGAGTGCATTGTCTCTGGACTGGCCCACAACGGTGGCATTGTAGTTGGTGGGTAGAAGATGACTTGGGACATGGTAGGAGGCAGAGCCAACAAGACATGTTCGTAATTGGGATGATGGGTGAGCCCCAGAGAATGACTTTCCCTCCTCAGTGAAGAATGAGCCCTTTGCATCCATGGGAATGTGACATGGCCTGTCCTTGTATTCTAGGTTTTCAGTCAGCACCTAGTTTATTGAGTGAGCAAGTGAAGCTGAAGACTCCCTTTCTTGGACAGAAAAAGGCAGGATTCCTCCCCTTGATGGTTACATGGGCAGTGAATTTGCCATGGCTTTATTTCTCTGATGCTGTGGGGCCCTGGCCCTGCTGCTACCCAGATTGGTTGAATTTGGGCAGGAAGCCGTGCAGGGCTGGTGAGCACCCTTCTCAGCTGCGCTGCTTACTAGTGGCCATGACAGTGCAACTCAGGGACTTTTTGGGTTCTTGGTTTCTTCCTCTGTAAAGTGGGTGATCTAATATCCTGTGTGAGTCTCAGCTTCATTACCTATGAAACAAGAGTGTTGACTGATGCGCCTCACCAGGTGGTTATGCAGGTTAAAGGATAGTGTTGTAAAGTACCTGATGTCAGATTTGTGGGTATTCTTAAATGTTAACTGTTGTTAAAATGATTTTCACTACGGTGTTAACCCCTTCATGCCATCCTGTTCCTTTCTCATCAGTATATGTGCTGATGGGATTTGTTTGTAAAAATACACTGCAGGTCTTGATGACATCTCAGCTGATTTTAGACCTTTAGAAGCTTGATCATAGATTCTGGTGACCGTGAGCATAAGGTCTTGGTTCCCCAGCAACCAAAGCCAGGACATTCTTTGCCCCTGGTTTCTTTCCCTGGTAGAGACGGGGTGACTGAGGATGCCAGAGAATGTTAATTGTTCTTTGAATAGAAACTTGAAAACTGTCCTTGAAATTTATTAACGAAGATTAAGTATCTTGTGAAGAGGGGTTTTAACCATCAAAAAGTACTGAATGCTAATTTATTTCATACTTACCTAATGTAATATTTTACATATTTGGGTTTATATGTCCTCTTATTTTGTGGCTTTCTTTGCCCCACTTGTTCTTTTTCTGGTCCTTAAAAAAACCTGTTACAATCCAGATTTTTTTAAAAATCTAGGTTAAAAAGCTTATTCTGTTTGTTATTGTTTAAGCTAAAGTTTACAAACACTTAAAACAGTATAGCACAGACTTAATGCTTTTCCTTCTTCCCAGGCAATATAAAGGACTTAGAAGATTAATATATTCTATCTCAGTATATGTGTTGAGATTATGAATCTTAATTCTATCAATCTGACTCCACAAGGAAGTGTTATTCATGTTTAATGCAAATAATAGGCAGATGTACCAATCCACATATGTATTCCCCTCTTGGGTCCTCATTCCTTCTATAACTGTAAATATTTCATCTAAGATTACTTTCCACAATTCTTAAGTATAACCTTTAGGATTTTATTTTGTGTGTATTAATCTTCCATTAAATTCCTCATTTTTGGTTTGAAATAGTCTTATTTTGTATTCTTTCTTGAAATTTTGACATATATAGAAATCTAGGTTGGCATGGTTTTTTTCCTTCAGCAGATCCTTGAATGGGTCCTTCCGCAGTGTCACAGAACAATAATTATATAGTGACAACAAGGAGCTCACTTTGTGTGTGGTCTTAAGAATAGAAGTATTAGGCGTGTCTGGCTGGCTCAGTCAGTAGAACATGTGACTCTTGATCCCACGGTTCTGAGTTTGAGCCCCAGCTTGGGTGTAGAGATTACTTAAAATATTAAAAAAAAATACTAACTAACATTAAGGAGGAGGCATGGAGGGGCGCCTGGGTGGCTTGGTGGGTTAAAGCCTCTGCTTTAGGCTGAGGTCATGATCCCAGGGTCCTTAGATCGAGCCCCACATCCAGCTCTCTGCTTGGCAGGGAGTCTGCTTCCCCCTCTCTCTGCCTGCCTCTCTGCCTACTTATGATCTCTCTGTCAAATAAATAAGTAAATAAAATCTTAAAAAAAAAAAAAAAGGCGGCATGGAGTTTTGGGTTACCACCCAAAGGGTAATAGTGCTGAATATGTAGGAAGAATAAAAGGAATATCTGATGAATTGTATGAGGAAGTGGGTAATGCTCTCCAATCCGGTTTTCCCTTTATGGACACACAGCTTCGTCTACATGAGCCATGTAAATGAGTTTTGGGCAATGAAATACAGGCAGATGTTATTAGACAATTATATCTTCATTACACTTTCTCATTTGTGTTCCTCCGTGGGATATCTTCTCCAGCATCTGTGATTTCAGTTTGCACACACCTCCCCAGGATTTAGCTGCAGGTTCAGGCATGGACTGGGGCCCTTCTGGATACATTTTTAACATATTCCTGTGTGAGGTTAATGCTACTGGTTTGGGAAGTACTGGGTTAGAGTACTATTTAATATCATACACAATGATTCTGCAAGTTATCTTTATATCGCCTATTTTTAAACCTCTTAAGTATTACTTTTTGTGTAGTATTAACCATAGTCATCATGCTGCACATTTCATCCCCAGGGCTCATTTACGGTTTTTAAGTATAATTGTTTCCTCAGAGGTTGAGGAGGCTTGCTTAAGGCCAGTAAGGAGAAGTCTCCCATTACAGCTCACCCGGGATGGGGCTTTCGCCCGAGGTGGCCCCACGGCCCTTGCGTTTGGAGTCCTAAAGCGGTACTTCCCACGGTCCTTCGCAGTGCTAGGTATGACAGTCCACCCACAGCAGCAGTACGGCGGCCAAGGCTGTGGGGACTGGGGAGGGCCCAGCCCAACCTGGCCACGTGCAGGACAGAAACATCACCCGACGGGCTGTGCCCTGTGCGTGGTGGCCGTCAGTCGTCCAATGACAACCCGGGAGGGAGGCGTTCCCCCCACACTGCCTCGGAGGAAGTGGGTGCAGACATTCCCATGACGTCACCGAGGCTGAGCGGGGATCTGTGCCTGTTCGCAGACGGTGGGGGGAGAAGGGAAGGAGAGCAGGACCCCCCCCCCACGCTTTTACGTGAGCTGTGCCAGCCTGGCCCTCACTCCCCCAGACCCCGCACCGGTTCCAGCCCTCGGGCACCCACGGCCATGGGGGCCTTTCCCAGGAGGCTGGCTGAGGCCGGGAGTGCGGTGGGCCGCGGCCACGGCCCGCCCACGGCCCAGCAGGGTGGGAGCAGACGCAACTCCCAGGGCCCCAGCAGCCCCTCCCAGTCGCGTGGTGGGCCGGGGGCGGGCGAGCGGGGGCGGGCTGCGGGGACCCTCGGGTCTGTGGGGCCCCCTCGCCCTCCCGGTCCCAGAGGCCCGATATGAAGGGTCCCGTGACCTGGGGCTCCTCGCTCTCCCCTGTGCCCACCTGAGTTTGGGCTCCTGGAGGTGAGTGGTGGTTGGCCCGAGGCCCTCAGCCGAGACCAGGAGCCCGTCCGGTTCTGGAACCGCGGGGTACGGAGCACGGTTTGCCCTCACGAGGGCCGGCGCGGACGTGCGCTTGGACGTGGCGCTGGGCGGGTCGTTCCGCGAACTCGCGCCCGCTCGGTGTCTGACGGCTCCGCGCGAGTTCCCAATTGTTGGGACTCCGTGGAAGACGCCTTTGGCAGGTTGACAGGGCGGCGTGGAGTCTAGGTGCCTTTGGGTGGCGCGGGGTTTCACGGCGTCTTTCTTCCCGTCTGGTCGCGCAGGATAACCTCTCACGGACTTGTAAGCTGCTGGTCTTCGCAGATGCCCGAGGCAGGCTGAGAGAATGCCCATCTAGCCCCCATTTGCTGCGAGATTTTAGCGCAGGCTGCGTGTGAGTCTGTGAAAAGCTTTCACCAGTCTTTGATGGCTTTCATTTTCCTGCTAATACGGACCGCGCCAGACGCCATCATTAGCTCATTCTCGCAAACCTGATAAACCGCACTAGGTAGGATTTACTGGGGCCTGTACATGTGCATGGGAGGGTTCAATTTGCTAAAACTTTGTTAAATTTTTTTTAAGATTTTATTTATTTATTTGTCAGAGAGAGAGAGCGAGCGAGCACAGGCAGACAGAGTGGCAGGCAGAGGCAGAGGGAGAAGCAGGCTCCCCGCCGAGCAAGGAGCCCGATGTGGGACTCGATCCCAGACGCTGGAATCATGACCTGAGCCGAGGCAGCTGCTTAACCAACTGAGCCACCCAGCCGTCCCTAAAGATTTTTATTTTTATTTATTTGAGAGAGAGGCAGTGAGAGAGCATGAGCGAGGAGAAGGTCAGAGGGAGAAGCAGACTCCTCGTGGAGCTGGGAGCCTGATGCAGGACTCGATCCTGGTCTCTGGGATCATGACCTGAGCCAAAGGCAGTTGTCCAACCAACTGAGCCACCCAGGCGTCCCTATATTTTTTGACTCCATTAGTTAACATACAGTGTTATATTAGTTTCAGGTATTCAATGTTCTGATTCCACAACCGCACACATCACCAAGTGTTCGTTTTGACACGTGCACTCCTTAATCCCCCTCACCTGTTATCCCTATTCCCCCACCTCTCTCCCCTCTGGCAACCTTCAGTTTATTCTCTATTGTTAAGACTCTGTTTCTTGGTTTCTTTCCCCCCCCCCAACTTTTGCTTGTTTGTTTCTTAAATTCCTCATAAGAGGGGAGCCTGGGTGGCTTAATCGGTTAGGTGTCTGCCTTTGGCTCAGGTCATGATCCCAGGGTCCTGGGATCGAGCCCCACATCAGGCTCCTTGCTCAGCAGGGAGTCTGTTTCTTCCTCTCCCTCTGCCCCCCCTCAGCTTGTGCTCTTTCTCTGGAGTTCTCTCTAAAATAATCTTTAAAAAAAATTCCTCATGAGTGAAATCATGTGGTAGGTTTTTCAGTGATTTATGATGCCTAGCATTATACTCTGTCTCCATCCACGTCGTTGCAAATGGCAAGCTTTCTTTTTGATGGCTCAATAGTATTCCATTGTATGAACCTACACCATATTTCCTTATCCATTTTTCAATCTGCAGACAGTTGAGCTGCTTCCATATCTTTGCTATTTTAAGTAATGCTGCTATAAACATTGGGGTGCATGTTTCCCTTTGAACTAGTGTTTTTGTATCCTTTTGGTAAATATGCAGTAGTATGATTGCTAGATGGCAAGGTAGTTCTATATATATATATATAGTACTATTTTTAACTTTTTGAGGAACTGCCATACTGTTCTTCACAGTGGCTGCAACAGTTTGTATTCCCACCAAAGGTGCCAGAGAGCTCCTTTCCTCCTCATCCTCTCCAGCACCTGTTGTTGCTTGTGTTGTTTGTTGTTTAGCCATTCTGACAGGGGTGAGGTCATATCTCATTGTAGTTTTGATTTGCTTTTCCCTGGTAAGTGATGATAAGCAGCCTTTCATATCTTTCTTGAAGATTTGTGTGTCTTCTTTAGAGAAATATCTATTCATGTCTTCTGCCCATCTTTTAACTGGATTGTTTTCTGGGCATTGGATTTGATAAGTTCGTTTTATATATATTGGATACTAACCCTTTATTGGATATGTCATATGCAGACATCTTCTCCCATTCTGTCAGTAGCCTTTCAGTTTTGTTGATTGTTTCTTTTGCTTTGCAGAAGCTTTTTAGGTAGTCCCAGTTGTTTATTTTTGCTTTTGTTTTCCTTGTCTCGGGACCTACATATTAAAAAAAAGTTGCTCTCTCTTTATTCTTTGTGTATTAGCAGGTGGGTTTTTTTTTTAAGATTTTATTCATTTGTCAGAGAGAGATCACAAGTAGGCAGAGAGGCAGACAGAGGGAGAGGGGGAAGCAGGATTCCCACTGAGCAGAGAGCCCAAAGCGGTACTCAATCCCAGGACCCTGAGATCATGACCTGAGCTGAAGGCAGAGGCTTAATCCTCTGGTGGCTTAAACCCCTGGGTGGTTTTTTTAGTATTTTATTTTAGAGAGCAAGCACTTGAAAGTTGGGGGAGAGAGGGAGAGACTCCTCAAGCACACTCCCTACTGAGCATGGAGCCTGACGTGGGGCTTGATCCCTGGACCCTGAGACCATGGCCTGGAGCTGAAATCAAGTTGGCTGCCCAGCCGACTGAGCCACTGAGGTGTCCCTAACAAAATTTTTTTTAAGTAGACTTCACACTCAGCATAGAGCTCAGTATGGGGCTTGAACTCATAACCCTGAGATCAAGACCTGGGCTGAGATCAAGAGTTGGACACTCAAGTGAGAGAACCACCCACATACCCCGCATATTAGTGGTTTTTGATTTGTGGTTACCATTAGGTTTGTATATAACATCTTCTGCATATAGCAGTCTGTATTATTAAGTTGGTGGTCATTTAAGTTTGAAGCCATTCTTTACTCCTCCCCCCTCCATATACACATTTTAGGTGTATGTTGTCATATTTACTAGTTTTGTGTTTCCTATCCTCATACTGTCACTTTTGGTCTTTCCTTTCCAAAGAGTCCCCTTTAATATTTCTTGCGTAACTGGTTTAGTGGTCATGAACTTCCTTAGTTTTTTTCTGGGAAACTCTTTATCACTCCTATCCTGAATGATAGTCCTGCTGGATAGAGTATTCTTGGCTGTAGATTTTTCCCACTCAACACTTTGAGTATATCCTACACACTCCCTTCTGATTTGGAAAGATACTGCTGAAAAATCCCAATAGACTTATGGGGTTGCATTAACTGTCTTCTTTTGTCTTGCCACTTTTAAAGTTTTTTGTTTTTGGGGGGTTTTGTTTTTGTTTTTTTTTAACCACTATATTTTGCCTTTTTAATTACAATATGCCTCGGTATGGATCTGCTTTTGCAGATTTTGTTAGGGGTTCTTTGTGCCTCTTGGATGTAGATATGTTTGTTTCTTCATATTAGGGAATTTTCTTTTTTTAAAAGATTTTATTTATTTGAGAGATGACAAATGGGGAGGAGAGGGAGAAGCAGGCTCCCCACTGATCAGGGAGACTGATGCAGGTCTTGATCCCAAGCCCCTGGGATCATAACCTGAGCCAAAGGCAAACACTTAACCGACTGAGCCACCCAGGCACCCCAGATTAGGGAATTTCCAGCTATTATCTCTTCCAATAAGTTTTCTCTCTTCTCCTCTTTCCTCTCCTATAATGAGAACGTTAGTGCATTTGATGGAGTTACTGTGTCTGTTCTTGTTTTGCATAATTTTTTCTTTTGTCCGTCTTTATTACTTTTCATTACTCTTCTAGGTCATTCATTCAGCTTTTTCTAGCCTGCTGTTCATTGCATCAGGTGTGTTTCTAATTGCATTTATCTCTTCATCTGATTGTTGTTTTTTTTTGTCACCATGCTAAGGGGATCAGTGATTATCTTCCTCTCTTTTTGGCCCCTCATGCCTTCCAAGCTAATTGCTACAGGTATTTGTTTTCCTGTGCATTCCCTCTGTGGAAGTGTGTCTTGATCGTCTCCATCAGCATGATTTCCCACGTCAGCCATGGTCCAGTTCTCTCCCAAACCACGTTGCCACACTTCATACCTTCTTTGATGCAGCCTCTTCTCTTTTGTTGTGGAGTTTGTTCTGCCAGTCTTCAGGTTGATTTCTGGGGTATTTAGGATGATCATATTTAGTTGTATTTGTGGGATGAGGCAATCTTACAGTCCCCCTACTCTGCCACCATCACTCCACCTCCAAAAACTTTTCGTCACAGTTTTGCTGTATCTGTGTTCATGTGTACATTGCTCTGTAATTTGTTTCACTATCATCCATATTTAGTGTCATGTAGTATTGTGTTCACTTAATTAGTTGGGAAGTGTTTGAACTTTATTTTGTAAGACTTTGTATGCAGTTGGTACTGTTTTAGCTTTAAATATTGTAGGGAAAGTTCCTACATGTTTCAGGGACAAGCCTAAGCTGAGAGTCACAGAGAAAACAGGAAGATAAGCCCTACAACCACAAGGGAATGAAACTGTCCAACAACTTAAATGAGCAGAAAACAGAATGTGTCTTAGAGACTCCAGAAAAGAACACATCCCCATGAACACCCTGATTTTAACTTATTGAGACCTGTCCTGTGTAGGACTTCTGACCTACAGTATTATAACAGAAAGTGTTTAAGCCACAGGTTTGTGGTAATTTGTTAGGATAGCACTAGAAAGCCAATACATCAGCATTATTCTGTGAGCATTTATTGACTAATCCAAGACTATTTCCTAGGCTCATGTACTTTCCTGCACCAACATGGAAACAGCCTCTAAGGAGTTCTGGTTCTTTTTACTGAAAACCTGTACCAGTAACTGGGTATGCTCACATCTGCTGGACGCCACCGCTTTCTAGGCTCTTTCAGAAGAGTTAGGGGATATGTACACACATAAGTATTTCTACATACACTGAAAATCTTTAAGTACATTTAAATCCACAAAGATTTCACAAGCTTGGATAAGGACTCATAAGACGCCAGCATACTCAGATTAGGCTTTAATTTACAAGCAAAGATATAGTACCATAAAAGAAAAAGAATGTAATAGCAAACGTGCAGCTGCTAACAAAGAAAGAAATTGAAATTTATGAAAATTAATAAATTCTGCCCTAGGAAAGACTGTTAAGAACTGAAAATTTTTAAAAAAGAAAAAAAAAAGAGAAAGAAACTCAAAGGCATAGACTGTGAGAAAACACTGGTAAAGCATATACCAAATAAGGAACCTCTATGTAGATGATATTAAAATCACAAAACAATAAGAAACTGACCAATTTTTCTCAAAGGAAGCAAAAAATGTGAAAAGATAATTCACTACAGATGTATGGGTGGCAGGTTAAGCAGAGACAGATGCTCAACACTGAGTCATTAGAGAGACAGGTCACAGCCACAAACTTACTAGAATGGCTGGAGTGAATGGCCTAGGTCTTACATACAAAGATCAGCAATGATGTGAAGAAACTGGAAATCTAACACTCTGGAAGGAAATATGAAATGGCATAACCAGCTAGAACACAAGTTGGCAAGTTCTCATAAAGTTAAATATTTAGATCAACTTGTGTGTGAGGAGCTTTGCAGGCCTGCTTCCTATCAAAACTGGGGGAAATGATAAAAACACAACTTAAAAGTCTCTGGAAATGGCCCTAGGGCATATAGCAAATGAGGAAGCACTTCCTCAAGAACATCTAATATTCAGTAAGAACAGCAAGAGCCAGTCACATTGAACTAAGACCATTCCCTCTCTCCCCACTCCAGTGATAGAGGTGGCCACTCCATCCAGACTAGTACAGCCAAGAACACAGGGCTCCCTCTCCCTGGAGCTTCCAGGCAGAGAATTTTCTTCTCAGGAGGCAGTATGTCAGGATATTTGGATGAACGATGTTCAGCTGCTGGCTCCCTCATAAGGGCTACTTCCAGAGCTGCTGTTTTGTTAGGTTGACGAGGAGACTGCGTGTGTACTGCACTCCTAAGGTCTCTCTCCAGTCTGAACATTCTGGTGCTCAACAAGGTTAAGCCTTTGGCTGAAGCCTTTCTTCCCATTTACTGTATACATTAGGCTTATCTGGACTGTGAAGTTTCTGTTGCTGAATCAGAGCCGACCTCTGGTTAAAAGCTTGTCCACATGAGCTGTATTCAAGACTTTTCTCCACCATGAACTTTCTGGTGTTGGAGGAGGTTGAAACGCTGGCTAAATGACTTCCCACAATTGCTGCACTCATAAGGCATTTCTCCAGTGTGAATCCTCCGATGTTTAACAAGGCTGGAGCTGTGGCGAAAAAATTTCCCACATTCCCTGCACTCATAAGGTCTTGCTCCAGTGTGAACCCTCTGATGTTTAACAAGGCTGGAATTCTCGCTAAAGAATCTTCCACATTCATTGCACTTAAAAGGCTTTTCTCCAGTGTGAACTTTCCGATGTTGCATGAGGCTAGAGCTTTGGCTAAAAAACTTCCCACATTCGCTGCACTCATAAGGCCTTTCTCCAGTGTGAACCCTCCAGTGATTAATAAGGCTTGACTTGTGGCTATAGAATTTCCCACATTCACTGCACTTATAAGGTCTTTCTCCAGTGTGAACTCTCTGATGTTTCATGAGGCTTGAGTTAAAGCTAAAAAATTTCCCACATTCACTGCACTCGTAAGGCCTCACTCCAGTGTGAATCCTATGATGCTGAACGAGTGTGGAATTATGCCTGAAGGCTTTCCCACATTCACTGCACGTAAAAGGCTTTTCTCCAGTGTGAACTCTCTGGTGTTGAATGAGGTCAGCATTGCGGCTAAAGGATTTCCCACATTCACTACACCCATAAGGCCTTTCTCCAGTGTGAACTATTTGATGTATAAAAAGGTTTGATTTATGGCTAAATAATTTCCCACATTCGCTGCATTCATAAGGCTTTTCTCCAGTATGTAGTCTCTGGTGCTGAACAAGTAAGTATTTCTGACCAAAGGCTTTCCCACATTCGCTGCATTTGTAATGCCTTTTCCCAGGGTGAAAGGCCTCCCCACTTTTGGTGCTCCCTCGTGGCTCCCCTCCGCCACGGGTCACCTGATGGTTGAGAAAACCAGAACTAACTGGGAAGTCCGTTCCACCCTCCACACGCTCTTCTGTCCTCAGAGGTTTCTCTCCACAGTGCAGCCTCTGGTGTTGAAGCTTTGCTCTGAGCACCCCTTCTACATAAACACTCTGCTCACGAGGGGCTTCCTCGGCCTCCGCTCTACGCCGCCAACCTGAAAGCAAAGAGATGCTGATGAAGTGTCTACAGACGTCAGTGGGAGGGCGCAGCACGCTTACGGATGTCTCACACACCCAGGGAACGGTCCGTCGTGGTGCTGGCAGAATCAGGCCCGGGGTTCAGAGTGAGGAAGGGCCCGCTGTGCTGCGCCGGTCCTGGCAAGCTCGTGGGTTGGTGGGAGGCCTCAGGAGCAGCGAGGACACCAGGATAGAGTGCGGCTCAGGGAGCAGAGGCTGGGTCTCCAACACACTCCTCTAAAAATGGCCTTCGGCAAGGCTGCTGATGACCCGGGAACACAGTGCAGGAGGGAGTGGGCAGGCCCAGAAGACAATCAAATGCAACCGAATAGCTGGTGTTCAGGGACTATTAAGGATACGTGCACACACCTCATGACACATTCTCTGAAAGCCTGTATTTCAACCCTGAAAACTTCATATTCTGCTGCCTCAACCTCCCCACAGAGAGGCCATGAACTCTGTGTTCATACACTAGTGTGATGTGGGCCCCTGCCACAAGTCCTCCTTTCTCCCCTCCCCCTTGACTGCGACCTAGCCCCATTCACATGCACCAGCGAAATCCCCTCCCTCCTTTTCTTGTGCAGCCCACCCTGACTCCCCATGAGAGTGATCGCCGCAGGTCCTCTCTACTTCTCCCCGGCCCGTTCCCTTGGGACTCCCTCCCAGGTGGCCCCCCCTTCTCAGTATGCAGTGACTGTCTCTCCAAGACCTTCCAGTATAATAAATTCTGTTATTCCTGCACCTCTCCTGTCGTGGCTGCTCCTATTTTCATAAGAGAATACAAAATGATTTACTTAGCGAACAGAATGGTCTGTGAGGGAATCACTCACAAGTGAGGGAAGATTTAGTAAATGCCCCTTAACTGCTTGGCTTACTAACCGGCTGTCTACTGTCTGGAAAGGCTGAGTGTCGTGCTGGCCTTCCTGTGTGCTGCTCTGGGCTGCTCTGTGTGGCCTCTCTCAGGCACCGCCAAGGTTTTCCACCCTAAACTGTGGCGCTCATTCCCCTAAAAAAAGTCTCATACCCTGAGACTTCACTTCTGGCCAGCCCTGACTCAACAGGGTGCTGCTGAAGAGAGTGTTCTCCTAGTGCTCCTGTAAGGGACAGACTGAGAGCATTGGGTAAAAACATTACGAAGGCTCCACTGGAATCGAGCGTGAGCGTGGAAGGGTAACCTCCTTGCAGCCACCAAAGAGACACTGTGTATCAGTTGTTGGCTATTAGCTGATCTGTCAGCAGAGGAGGGCTGGGTAGCCCTCAGGAGAGAGAACTCCTGTGGACTCGTGGCACCAGGACTGGGTGGTTTCTCGTGTTCCCATTCAAGTCCATGTTGCCCCTCGATCCTAAGCAGGGATGTGGCATCTCAGTCAGGAAGTCTGCCATGGCACCCTGAGAAGGTCAGTGCTGCTGTGGCTCTTTGCCTCCCAAGTCCATGGGCATCAACGGGTCCCATCCCTGGAGATAAATGGCTCAAGTTCTTATGGCCAGGATCCCGGCATTTCATTCTAGCACCTCTCAATAACCAGAGGAAGTTAGCCAATAATTCAAGAAAGGTAAACACCTTTGAAACCCTTCTGGGTTCTGCTTCATGCCACTGCCTATCAACTTGCCAACTCTGCTCCCAAGGTCCGAGACCAATCCCAAAAGGACATCCGGCCACCACAGCTCTTCTCAACAGTCCAATCCAGCTGAGGTCACCCTAAGAGATGGGCCACAGGAAGGAAGCACCCCATGTCTTTCCAGACCCAGCAGGTCAAGAACACAGATCACAAGGAATTAGAAACTAAAACAAGTGACTTCAGAAGACTGGAAATCCAAACTACTATGAAAGATTTCATGCAAAGAGATGGGGGAAAGGCGCTCCCTGCTTACCAGGAGCACTTAGTACGGCCCTGCAGCTCCTGCTCACAGGCGGCCGCAGAGACGAAGCAGCTGCCGGCGTTACTGAAGAGCCTAAGATACATACTTTACTTAAAGATCCTCTGGCCCGACAAGTTTGAATCTCACATGGCAGTTTGGGCTGAAGTCACCCAAGGAGGATAGAGGACATCCCAAATGCCAGGGCAGGGGTGACAGAGGCCACAACTCTTGATGCGATTAGAGTCTAGGAGTTGCTCTTGCAAGTGCCCTTCCCAACAGAGGGCGGCGCTGCTTAATCTCACCGACAGTCTCACACCACACAGGACGGAACTGGTTTCCTGACAGGCCATAAGGGCTCCCCCTGACGGAGACAGTCTGGCTCACCACATGGGCCTCCCCGTGGGCAGGTACCCCGCCCCCACTTACGCTACTTAGTCTGATCCTTCTTTCCCAACTTGCTGACACCCCTACTGCCTCTGGGGGACTCACGGACAACTGAGAGACCCCACGAACTAACTACTAGGCAAGCCACCCCCAAATTACAACAGCTACAGGAACTATTAGAAGAGCCTCACCCTTTATTACCCACAGGTCTGGTGGCTCAGGGAGCCACTCCTCTGGAACCACCCAAGGATGCTTCCAGCTCCAAAATCAGCAACCGCCAAGGCCAAGCAGGTGAGGGTTCAGCTAGTCCTCAGGCCCTGTCATACCACCCAAGGGCAATCACCCACAAATAACTCAACTAACTCCCTGGAACTCTTAGACATCTAACTTTACGGGCTACAAGAACCCAAGTCGCCAACATTCCAAGCAACCCATTCAGACTGAAAGGAGGTGCCCTTCTCAACTACTGGGTAATGCCATAAAACCACTCGTGCCAAAGAAACCACACCCAATGTCAACACTGCAACGGTCCTTCTTAATTGGCTGCCTGTCACCGGGACCCCTGACGCTTTGCGTTTTCCTGTTATAGACAGAGGTGCCACAGATGCCACAAACAAAGCTGGAATGAGCCAAGGTCCCTGGTGCTACCAGTCAGAATAACCAAATGGAAACCTCTGGGTCTGCCCCTGCTGCTGAAGGTAGGAAACACACCACAGTATCAACTGAAACAAGGGACTGCTGGCCTTCAGAGTGCTGTTCAAGATCTACTAAATCGAAGGGGCGATGATTCTCATAATTTCTCCTTTCAGTGATCCTATCTGGCCAGTTTTCAAGGTTTCTACCAACAGTGCCACTTAACTATTGATTACCAAAACCCCAAAGCTTAAGTTTTCCCCATCAAGGCTCTAATACCTAACATAATTGAACTAACTGAAGATATCCAAAGGGTCCCCAGTGACAACTTTGCTGTGGCAGATCTGGGCAACATATTTTATTCAGTGCCTATTACCAGTCACAGCCCTATTCACCTCTACCTTTCAAGGAACCCAACATACATTTACTGAGTTGTCCATGAGTAATTTTTAAAGATTTTATTTATTTATTTGACAGATCACAAGTAGGCAGAGAGGCAGGCAGACAGAGAGGGAGAAACAGGCTCCCTGATGAGCAGAGACCCCCCCACCCCCAATGTGGGGCTCAATCCCAGGATCCAGAGATCATGACCTAAGCCAAAGGCAGAGACTTAACCCACTGAGACACCCAGGTGCCCCTGTCCATGAGTAATTTAAACAGCCCAGTTATTGCCCACAATCGGTACTGTGAGGACCCAGACAGGGTCCCCCCAAACCACCTTGTCTGCTTACACCACCTGCCTTTGTTCCCAACGTACTCACACAGGATGGCTGCAAATTATAATCAAGTCACCCCCAAGGGCTTCTTGCTTGTGCCCCCGAGCCGGCTGCACTTGACAGTTCCCCATGTTAGGTCTCTTGCCCTCCTCATGCTAACTACCTCACAGGCACATTATGCTGTAAATAACAGCACCTCAGGGGCATCTGGGTGGCTCATCCCATTAAGCATCTGACTTCTGGTTTCGGCTCAGGTCATGATCTCGGAGTCATGGAATCAAGCCTGGTGTCGGGCTCCACGATCAGCGCAGAGTCTGCCTAAGATTGTCTCCCTTTCCGCCACTCGCGCACTCTCTCTTTCCAACAAATCAGTAAATCAGTAACAGCACCTCTGGGTTCTACTGCGGCCCAAACTCATGGGTATAGCGCTTTATATACTCTCCGCTGCTGACGCCCAGTGAGTGCGCGCACCAGCATGCAGCGAGTACCCTGAGGGGCCCCATGGTTCTTTATCCGCCGGGTTCTTCCCCTTGGCTATCACACCAGGCAAAACAGGCAATTTTTGATTCCCATCTTATCAGGACCCACCATACCACAGGAGCCGCCACAACTGGCCCCAGTAGAGCAGGCTTTGTGTCCGACGACATCACATCATGACTGCCAACCAGCACCTCTTGGCAGCTCACGACCATGGACAAAGGCTGCTAAATATTGTCCCTTATGCAATAAGCATGCAAATCTCTAAGCCCAGATGGCCATGGGTAACAGACCGGCTTAACTGTTTACTAGGCAGGAAAGGAGTGTTGGAGCTATTCGGGGTACCTCCTGCTGTATGTAAATCAGTAATTCCAGACAGTTAGAAGCAAAGCAATGAAGAGTAGGCCAAGAAGTAAAAATCTTTCATAATATACCAAAACCTTCCAGTAGATTCCCTTAAACCAAGAGCTACATGACCTGTTCCCTTGGCTTTCTCCCCACTAAGCGCAGGCCTGCCTGTGGCCTGGGTTTCAAACCCTCATCATAGGCCTACTAGGGCTCCTCTCAGTTGTCACCTATGTCAAAGTTTGCCTTTGATGGGTAGACCTAGCTATTCCAGTCACCTTTAACGTCCCTACAACCCAGGTGGCAAGCAGTAGCCATCAGCTAGTACTGGTAATGATGTTGAGACATCACAGCGTTTGCTGTATCGTAACCTTTTAAATTTCGTATTTTCCTATTGCCTCAACAGCGCCACAAACAGGCTGTGAGCACCCCGCCCACGTGACCAGCTTAACCAAGTGATAAGGCTGGTTCCTGTCACAAGTCCCCCTTCTTGCTCTCTCCTGTGACCTAGTGACACTCAAATGTCCCAAATGAAATCCACTCACACTGAATCTTGTGTACCCCCCCCACCCCAGACCCCCAGGAAAGGCACATGGTCATAGGTCCTCACTCACTCTCTGCTTCCCCCCTGCCTGCCTGAGCCCACTCCCGGGGTGCTCCCTGCCCTGGGAACCACTCCCCATGCTCACCCCCAGCGTGTCATGACTGTCTCTCTAGACCTGCTGAGCAGAATAAGCTTTGTTTCTCCTGAGCTGTTCCTGTGTCTCTTCTTGTGGCCGTGCCTGACTGACCATCTCACGAAGAATACAAAGGAAGGCCACTGTTGAGGAGCACTGCAGAGGGAGCAGCAGGAAGGCTAGAGAGGTGGGGGACAGCCCTGGGTCAGAAATCAGAGTAGACATAGTAAGTGTGCAACTGAGAAAAGATGGAAATTAGCCATGGACTGTGCCTTGGCACCAAATCATCAGGGCCCAGCAGAAGGGCTCCCGGTGTGTCCTGAGCCCATCCCCGAGTTCACACCTGCCCAGCTCTGCCCTCCAAGTACCTCTCGGCGCGGCTGCAGTCAGGACCGCACAGGGAAGCACAAAGGGTTCTCTCCACCACTCCAACTGGGTGACTGCATGAGCGCTGGAAGATGTAAGTCCTGAGGGAGAGAGAACACAGGCGGGTCAAAGTGACCACCCCACGGCATCCCGCAGGAAAGAAAACTAAGTATTACAGGAGAAAGTGGAGGAGACTCTTGCGAGAACAACCCAGGGAGGCAGCTGCCTTGTCGGCGCCTCAACTGCTGGGACAAGCACGTCCCGTATGTCAGCCAGAGGAAGAGAGCAGAGCCTAGGGCACGGAACTGCTGGGGATCTTTACAGAGTCCCCAGGCCACGGGGAGGCCAACAGGCTGTGACCCGTTAGGCTGACGGCAAGACTCCTAATCCCAAAATCCAAATGCGGCTTTGGGGCAGCAAGTACTGAGGCCACTCAAGAAGAGAAGGGGTGGTGCACGCAGCCCAGGCTATCACAGCACCTACTCCCGTGCACAGGGTAGGAAGAAACGCCCGTGGTCCTGCCCTGGGAAGGCGAGACCTGCCCCTAAGGGAAAGGGGAAGAGCAGAGCCCAGCCCAGGATGCTGCAATGGGTTGTGAGGACCTTACCCAGAGAGGCCATCAGTGCAAAGTTCTCCAGCATCACATCACGGTACAGGAGTCTCTGGGCTTCATCAAGGAGCCCCCACTCCTCCCAAGAGAAGTAGACAGCCACATCCTCAAAGGTCACGTGGTCCTATCAAGACAGGAAGGTTGAGCTGATATGTGGCTTCCTTTCCCAGGACTCTAGGCACCCTCACAGGCATCCACCCTCCTCCAGAGGTCCCCACCTTAGAGGAGATACCAAGCTCTGGGGCAACTGATGGCTGCTTGCTCCTCGCTGTCCCAAGAGGCCCTGTCTTCAGCCCTCAGCAACAACAGGTACGCAGGTAAATGCCATCTAAGCTCTGGGCCTGCCAGACAATTGACCTGGGGCCTCCTAGACTGTGCTGTCCAAACACAACTAACTTTGAGCCACTGTTCTCCCTTCAGCTCTCAGTACAAGAGCCTGGAGCCATCAGTTTACACTCCCACCCAACATGTACATTGCTGTACCACAGCTCCCTTCACTGCCACCAGCAGCCCCTACCTCACATCCTGCATCTCCCTGGCCTCACCACATGCTAGTGTGGCACATACCATCCAGAGGGTGCTTGGAAAATGTAATCAGAATCCCATTCTATCCCAGAATTCCAATGACCCCGACTGCCAGAGGCAACCCCTCAGCCTGCTTTTAAGGCCTTCCTGCCTGCCCATATCCTTGCTTCATACTCAGCCACCGGGAACTACATGGAGATCTCAGACACCCTTGGCCCTCTTCCACTTCTGTGTTGCAAAGGTGCCCCCTCACCTGTCTCGGTTTCTTCTGATGCTTATTCAAAGCCCAAGCCTACTTGTCTCTCCAGGGAGGTCTACAATTGTCCCAGAGGATCCCATTTTCTCTTGAGCTAATGCCCTGGTCCCAGCAAGGGTTAGAACAAGAGCCTGGGGATCCCAGAGCTGAATGAAGAAGCAGTGGTACCAAGCCTCGCTGTCACCTCGCTGTCTTGTCTCTGTATCTATCTCATGTCTGTTGGCCCCGCCAGACCCTCTTCGTGCCTACACCCTGACCATAGGGACACTATTCTCCGTCCTGGGTCTTTGTGAAGCCCAGTACCCCGATCCAGGTGTCCAGCAAGAGACTCAGTCCTCAGCCCCACACTCTCCTCCTCGTCACCTGAAGCTGCCCCACCAAATCTGACCCCCGGCTCTGTCCCGGTCCACACACTCTCCATATTCTGGGTGTCTCCAATCTGACCTCTTCACCTCAACTCCACACTCGTGTCCAGATGCCCACCGACACATGCACTGTGGGTCTCTGAAGCATCAGTTCAACACAGCCCCAACCTGACTCCTAATATTCCCGCGGAAAAATGACTCTCACCACCGACTCTGACATGGTGGTACTTGCCTGCTTCTAGATACTACGGCCGAACATCTCCGAGTCACTGCTCCTTCCACTTCTCTCTCCCACCCTCCATATCAAAGAGTCTGCTTGCACCTACTGAAAAAACAGACACAGATTCCCCGACATCCCACCTCCACAGCCACCACTAACATTCACTCGGATAACCGCAGCCGCCTCCGGCCCAGTTTGCTCTCTGCTCTGCAGCGGGAGCAGCTCATTAAGTCTGGACCTGTCACTTCCCTCTTCTGCTCCAAACCTTCCCTGGCTCCCACCACTCCAGAACAGAGGCCTAGCTCCTGGCTTCCATCAGGTCTTATTTCTGTCTCCTACTGTTTCCACCAGACATGATGGACCTAAGGTTGTGTGAGCATTCCCGGCCCAGCCTTACCTCCAGCATTTTTCTAATGTTTATCACCGTAAATGTTAAGGTCTTACAAATGTCATGCCACTGGTTGCCAGAAGTGGGAACCAATCCCTGTAATTTCTGGTCTGGACTCAGGCCCCTGACCTTAGGTGATCATCTTCCAGGGATCTGGGATAGAAGAGTAGGGACAAGGGCAGGCAAAGAGTCACAGAATCCTGCAGCCCACGCAGGTGGGAACTGAATAGCATGAGGATTTGGGATATCCCCTACTTACCTCTGCATGGTCTGGAAACAAATCTGCAGCAACAGGAACCCACAGAAAAGCAAAGCCATGAGAAGCAAGCAACAGTGTTGGGCCACAAACGCCCACTCAAGCCGGTCACATCATCTGGGCCTCGTCCTCAGGGATCCCCATTACCAGCTGTGTAACTTAGAATAAACATTCAACCCCCGTGTGCCTCAGTGTTGTCATCTGTAAAATGGGGATAATAGTGGTGCCCACCCTGTGGGGCCATTATTGGAACTGAATTCTTTCCTAAGAAGTGACTCTTACTGTCCTCATAATTAACACCTTTGTCAATATTTTCAGTGCAAATAAATGGATAGATATTGACAATGTGTTTTGCACATGCCTTTTAACTAAAAGAATGTGATATTTATATGAAGAAAGTGTTTATTTAAATATTAACTGGGTGGCGCCTGGGTGGCTCAGTGGGTTAAAGCCTCTGCTTTCGGCTCGGGTCATGATCCCAGGGTCCTGGGATCGAGCCCCACATCAGGCTCTCTGCTCCGCGGAGAGCCTGCTTCCTCCTCTCTCTCTCTGCCTGCCTCTCTGCCTACTTGTGATCTCTGTCAAATAAATAAGTAAAATTTTTTAAAAAAATAAATATTAACTGGTAGGGGCACCTGGGTGGCTCAGTCAGCCTTCGGCTCAGGTCATGATCCCGAGGTCCTGGGATTGAGCCCCACATCAGGCTCCCTGCTCTGATAGATCTTGATAGATCTTGATAGATCCGCCTCTCCACTGCCGTCAGGACGGTCCAGTCCGGGTCACAGCTGTCCAGCAGTCCGTCGTATGGGCTTCCTCCACCCTCCTTACCCCATCCCTGTGTTCCCCAAATAGCCTCTGAAAACTTTGAGCAACAGATGGGAGTCATTCCTCTGTTCACAACCCTCCGTGGCCATCAGCGCCCTCGGAACGAAGGCCCGGCCGCTCGGGCTGCCTTTCCACTGTGACCGCCCCCCTTTCAGGTTGTTCCGAGGACACGAGGGAGTCCCCAGCTTTAAGACTCTAGCTCGGGCCCTGTCCCTGTAGCCTCCCCACGCCCCATCACACTGGCCGACAGAAATGTGGCCGCGGACACGAGCGCCTCACCGTCCGGGACCCAGGGGGCCGCTTCCTCGGGGCTCAGCTTGCGCGGGGCGAGCCCGGTGTCAGCACCTACCTGAGCCAGGTCTCTCCGCGCGGCGGCTGCCATCGGACTCCGTGAGCGGACACCAGGAGGAGGACCAGCTCGCGCGACCCCGAGTCCTCGCCGCTGCCGTACCTCAGACCCGCCTCCTCTCGCGGCTTCCCACTCCCGCCACCCCAGCCCGAGGCGGCCTCCCCGAACCTCTGATCAGAGAGAACGGCCCCCAGGCACCCCAAAACGCCCGCCCCTGCGGCCGCGCCAGAAGTCCCGCCCAGCGCGTTCCGCCGCGTGGGAACGACCGCTTTCATTGGCTGAGCGCGGGCGGCGCGGGGCGCAGCGACTTTCGGGTAATGTAGTTTCCACAAAGCCCAACGTGATGGAAGGGTCGAACTGGCAGAGTGTGGCCAGGAGAAACCTGGGTCAAGAGCTGTCCCAGACTCTCCTCCAGAGACTGTCCTACATGTAGATGTCCCTGGATTTCCGGTTTCCCTGCGGAGCTACTGCTCCTACCGTCTCTCCTTCTCCTGAAGGACCTTAAGAGGGTCTTTAGAACCACAATAAAGGGGTTCCTTGTACTGAACCAGTTGTACATTACCAAATTTCCCTTGCAAGGCGATGCCCAGTGTCAGAGACAGCCGTGAAGCAATGCCTGATGGACGAGAAAAACAACGCAGTTCTGAACGTAGGCGGGGGGACAGTTGTTCATCCCAAGCGTTCGCCTTCTTGCCTCACCCCGCACATCTGTGCCCTTCCCCTTTTTAAGGGCCCAACGTGGGTGTTCAAGTAGGACAATGGGCCTCAGAACCATAAGCCAACACGCTCTCAGTCCCACGTTTTCCTCCTTCATCCCTTTCTACTCCGTGTTCCCACTGCCCTTTCCTCTCCACGTACAAAGCAAACCCCTGCAGGCGGAGCGGACGATAGCTGGGCTGTTACTGACACGGGGAAGCGTGGGTAAAAGAAACGCCACCACTTTAGCATGTGCTCTCCTAGCATCTCCCTTGCCACTGGCTCCATTTCTTTCCTGTGCGTCTTTATTTCCCCAATTCTTCTGTCCCTTTTATCTGTGGGCTGAGCAGTGACTAAATTCATCACTGCCTTGGAATGACTCATGAGCACAAATGATGATGTAGCATTAACTCCTTCCTGAAATTCCCTGGAAGTAGGTGTTAAGTACTAGGGAAAATACTCTGGAAAGAAGGTGAGGAGTCAGCATTGGAGTTGAGAAAGTGACATGAGAGAGACCCAAGTGGCGTTAGTTATTTAGTTATTTAGTTCAGGCCTCGATATAGCATGGGTTAGGGTGAAACCTAACCCAAGTCTGTCCACCTGATGCACAGAAAAGCCGATCTGGGATGTCAGGTATGTGATAGAAAAATGGGAACCACACTCTTGAACTTTGATCTTTATAACTCTGCCCCGCTTCTTTGTCTTCCTCAGAGCACTATCAAGGTTTCTACCTAAATCTCTGTCTCCCAATTGCAATTTTAATTGCCCAAGCAAGAGTCCGTTCACTTTACTTGGCAGTGAATTCTTTCTTGGCCAACAAGATATACTCCAAATTTTTCCTCTTCTAGTCCGAAAAGTATACATTCTATTTATTATATTTAAGCTAAAAATCAAAAATATGTATGTAATACATTTGAGCTGTGAAAATTAGTAATGGGAAACTTCACTAAAATGGAGTCAGGAGGTTTCTGCAGGGGAAGTTCTCACTCCCTCCTACTTGTAGTTAATTGCAGACCCAACAGGAAGACTTGATCTTACCTGAGCAGGACCTTGCCTATTGATACTACTCTACTACTCCTGTAGGGGCCTACTTAGCCAGAGCAGCTCCATCTCTGTTGAACAGCCATTTTGTGGTTTATGCAGTAAAATTTAAACTGACCCTGCTCACCCCCCAGCCCCCTGCCAGAGGAACTTACTTAGAAGCAAGTCCCGGAAACCAGTAAAATGTGGTCGACCAGTCCCTGATAGCAGAGCCCAAATACAAGGGCAGGGCAGGTCAGGTGGAGAGATAACAGAACCTGAATACAGGGATGAGTCCGGCCAGGTGGAGACATCCAATCAGTGGAGCGCGCACACTGTCTCCCTAGCTACCAAGGAGTGTGGGCCCCGCCTTTTGGGTGCCTTTTGGGCGCCAATTCTGACCAAGGTGATAGGCTAGTTCAAATAGCTACTATGGGGTGAATTGTAATTCAATTGGCCACCCGTATGTGACCTAGCATGACTGTGCAGCTTTCTCTGTGTGTTGCAATCTCATTGGCCACCTGTGTGTGGCCAGGCTCAACCACGTGACCTTTGCTCTATAAAAGTTAGTCTGTGAGGCTGGGAGTCGCTCGCTCTCTCTATATGAGGCGGCCCCCAACGGTTGGTTTGATTCTAGATGCTTGGTGCAAAATAAAGCTTTGCTTGACCTTCGCTTTGTATCAGTCTCACTCCTTTGATCACGGACCCTAACACTCCAGCCATAGGAAAAAATGTTTTCTGTTAGGTTTTATCGCGGACCGATTGAATGGAATAAAGGCACCAAGGCAAGCGAGCATTCGAGGACCGGCTTTATTGCAAGCACCCTCGGGCGAGGTTCCGAGACTCCGGAGGAAAGAGAGTCGGGACGTCGCGGGTGAAGCAAGGAGGTAAGGGCTTATATGGGGTTCTGCTGGGGAAGTCCGAAGAGGAGGTACTGAGACCTTGTCGAGTTTTCCTAATAAGGGCCGAATTCAGCTGCGGGGCTCCTCATTGGTTCATTGGTGGGAGGAGAAAGGTTTTTGTCTCCCGTTTGAGTTTCTGTTTCCCGGGTCTGATGTGGTCGTTGCAGGAGGGTGATGGCGGGAACCGCGGCCATCTTAGGTGTCCGCCATTTTGAATGGTTCTCCCCTCTCTCGCCTGACCCCAACATTTTCCTCACCCCCCGCCCCAGACAAAAGCTCAGCCCATGCAAAACCACCACGCTTTGAACTCCCACTTTACTTCAATGGATGTGTAGTTCATAATAGCCTTCCCAAGTTCCCTTGTTTCTCCTTAAAAAATTCTGTCCATGGGCGCCTGAGTGGCTCAGTGGGTTAAGCCTCTGTCTTCGGCTCAGGTCATGATCTCAGGGTCCTGGGATTGAGCCCCACATCAGGCTCTCTGCTCAGCAGGGAGACGGCTTCCCCCTCTCTCTCTCTACCTGTCTCTCTGCCTGCTTGTGATCTCTGTCTCTGTGTCAAATAAAGTCTTTAAAAAAAAAAATTCTGTCTGTCCTTTGTTCCCCAGACTTGCCTATAGTTTTGCTGCAGCCTGTTTGTCCTGGATTGCAATTTCTCTTTTCCTCAATAAACCCATGTTTTGCTGGTAAACTAACTGGCAGCCTCTATTTTTAAGGTAAACAGAGTTACAAATACATTTACTTCCCATTTAGAAATATAAGGGATTTAGAACATTAAGCAACTAGCCTTCTCTCAGTGGATGTTGTCTGAAGGAATGCTTGGGAATTCTGATGCTGAGAACAAAGGTAAAAGAAAAAAACAAATTTCCTTACAACTTAAAGCCCATTAACAAGTCCTTGAGATAGGCAGGTGACCTTCCTCTTGGAACTCCAACTGCCTTGATGTTAATACTTTGCTGAGGGCAAAAGGCAATCTTAGCTTAATATTATCTTGACCTCCAAGATCCTATAAGTCTCGTTCAGCATACAAAAATACCAGGAATGTCTGGCTGGCTGGTTCAGTCAGTAGAGTGTGTGACTCTTGAATTTGGGGCTGTGAGTTCAAGCCCCACTTTGGGAGGTTGAATTTACTTAGGGCAAAAAATATTTGTGCTGCCCTAATACATAAAAATTCCTTTAGAAACTTCCTTTATCTCTACCCCACCAAAGATATATGTTAGCAATCATCCTTCAAGCATATGATCCACTTGTATACATCTGAATGGTCTTGTGACTAAGGTTTTACTCTGCAGTAATAAATGACCTTTTCCTAATAATAGCTAGCCCCTCAAGGGGTTAGTCCGTCAAGGTCCTGGAAACCTTGCTTCCAAATTCCTTAGAGACTTAGACTATGCATAACCCTCTCCCAACTTTAGAGTACATAATCAGTTACCCCCTCACAAACCCAGTGCTGCTCCTTCTGCCCACAGGTTCTGTCCCCACGCTTTAATTTTAACCACCTTTCTGCACCGATGTCTCAGGAATTCTTTCTCAACTTTTCACTCCAAACTCCAACATTTGCACATCAATTCCATCATTTTAATTCCATAGGGGGATATATTTGCATTTACAAAATAAATGATCATCTAGTTTGAAAAAAGATGTACCTCTCTCACAATTTGATTTCTTCTCTCATTGCAGACTTTTCATCTGGGATCACTCTTCCTTGAACTTGCATATTTTGCTTAGAATTTTATTTTCTGTGGGTTTGTTTTCCATTACATCCATCATTTGGGGCCTCATATAATAATAGTCTTATGTCACAATTTTTTAAAAGATTTTTTATTTATTTGACAGAGAAAGACACAAAGAGAGAGAGGGAACAAGCAGAGGGAGTGGGAGAGGGAGAAGCAGGCTTCCTGCTGAGCAGAGAGCCTGATGTGGGGCTCGATCCCAGGATCCTGGGATCATGACCTGAGCTGAAGGCAGACGCTTAATGACTGAGCCACCCAGGCACCTCTGTCACAACTTCTTAAGGGACATTTTTGCTGTGTATAGAAATTTAATTTCGAGGCCACTTTTTTCTGCATAGACACTGTTCTTACTGCCCTCCTGACTCCCCAACGGCATTTGGTACATGGTCTTTCTTTCAGACATTTATAATATACCTACAATGAATTGAATACATCTCTATGTACAGAGTAAGAAATACCATCTTGTAAAAACGTGCTGCACCCGTGTTCTACACAGTCACTGATTATACGGTCAGGAGAAATGACTTCTGAGGTGACCAGAGGCACAAACACTGCCCACGTGCTTGAGCGGCGCTTAATATCCCTCTTCAGTCCACCTCGTCGGGTGTCTGGAGTCTTTCCTCTCCTGTTCCTCACCCTCCATGCTGAGGCTCACAAAATTAACTCCAGAGCTGCAGGCTACAAGAGTTTACTTGATCACAATATTTATTAGCTTCCACCTGTAAAAATCTGAGAGAAATTAATTTCCTGGTGAGCAGTCTCTGCGTAGAGTCCTGAAATAATATCTCTAAGCATTCCTGTAATGAGTTACAGATCACCCTTACCGGAAATATGGGACGGCTCCTTTAAGGGAAAGAGCAGCCCCGCCTAGTCCTCAAGGAGATGCAATTTCTAGGCGCCGCTAGCTACGTGGCTCCAGAGGCGGCGCTGACGCCACTCGCCAGAGTGGTCGCGAAGGAAACCACATTACCCAGGATTCTCCGCGGTGCTGAGCCAATGAAGGTTGGGGAGAGGGGCATTTCCGTTGGTGCGGGAGACGTCAGGGAGGGACTTCCGTTCCCCTCTTGAGCCGACATGTTGTTTGTTTTTAGATTAACCCACCAGGTTAGTGTTCAGACAGCCGTCAGGCCTGAGTGACACGAGAAGGCAAACGCGAGAGGAGGCGTTGTCTCCCCTGAACAGAGGCGGGCCTGAGGATCGGGTCCTTGCACCTATCGACCGCTAATGACCCCCTCCGCTCCGCGCGCCTTCCCCGGTCCGCAGGTTCCGGTGGCCGCGGCCGCGCTGACCGACCCGACGCAGGTGGGTGCTGCGCCGTCGGGTCCTCGCGCGACCTCCGTTTCTGAACGCAGACCCTCGAATGAGAGCCGCCTCAGGGCGCTGCCGCTCAGGCCCCTGTGTCTAGACAGCGGGGGCGCCCCTGGTTGGGCCCCATTTCTGGTCGCTGGTGTGGCGGGGTGTGGAGGGACGTCGCGGACCGAGAGACCAGCATATGCAAAGGTTTGGGAGGCGACACAGACGGAGCATTCGGGAAACGTGGGGCCTTGGTGTGTGAAAGAATCAGAGTGTGAGGAGGACTTAGACATGCGGCGTCAGCCTGAGCAGCTCTAACGTCACTGTGAGCGTGCTGGGAGCTATGGAGGGTTCTAGACAGGGAGGGACGCCATCTGAAGGCCTTTAGAAGTATTTCATAGGCTGCTTGTGGAACGGATAGGCAAGGTTAGGAGATGAGGCGGCCGGTGAGGCACAGAAAGAGAGACCTGGTCCAGGTAGCACAGCTGTCAGGTGGCCTGAAGACCTAGGCACAGAGGGTAGGCAGTTAGCCCCGGGTATTTGCGGCGGGGCAGCAGTAGGGGATAGGCATGCGCTCCTTCGTGCTTGCTTGTCTCTCACAGTCTCCCTCTTCCCACAGGTTCCGATGAACTCAGAAGTAATTATGGACCCTGTACAGGTGAGGGAAGAGTGTCTGTGCTCTCAGCCATCCGACCCCCCACCCACCTGGTCTCCAGGATTTGGGTATCATACAGCACTCTACTTTCTCTCGGCTCTTGAGTCTGAAGACCCTGGAGAAGTCTCCAGCCCAGGATTTTGAGCCCAGGCCAGGGGTTATATAGAAAGCTTCTCATTTTGGGTAACTGTTGGAATAAGATGTTGTTCCAGGTACAGGTACTAACATGTGCATATACTTGGAGGAGAGACTGAGATGGAAGTTTTCAAGAAACAGCAGGTCTCGCCCGTGTGTGGTAGGAATCAGGAGCAGGTGGCCAGGAGTCAGGTCTAGAGTGACCAGCTGACTAGGCCTCTGTTCTGAGAGTTGTGTAGCCATGGGGGTATGGAGTGGAGGAGGGAGGTGATCTGCTCCAGGTTTTAACAGGCACCTTGTGGGTACCAAGGGGAGAACAGAATGTGTGTGGTGAGGGTAGAAGGAGCTCTGGTGTACACAGGGAGACCAGGGAGGAGGCTGCTTCAACATTCCAGGTGAGCGGTAGGAAGGGATGGGCCAGAGGGGAGCTGTGTAGGTGGAAGAAGTGTTGGATCAGATTTTTTTTTCATGTGAGAGAGAGAGAACCCCAAGGTTTTAGCCTATATTAGCTGGAAGGGTAGAAGCTCCGTCAGCAGAGATGGGCAAATCAGTGCTAGACATAACTCAGATTGGATATTAGGATTTTAAATTTGTTGCCCACGTGAAGAGTCTAAGATGTTCCAGAGAACACCAAGTGGAGGCATCAGGAGAGCTGCTGGACACAGGACTGGACTTCTGTGGAGGGGTTCATGATGGAGACATCCAAAAAGTAGCAGGTGGTGTGTAGGCAGGTTTAGAAGGAAGAATGTGCCATGCAGTGCAGTTAGTGAGCCAGGAAGGTGATGGTGGAGGCCAGTGACTGGATGGGGGGCCAGAGTTGTGAGACAGAGTAGGATCCAGAATTACGTGCATGTGCAAAGTAGTGTGAACTGATGGCTCCTGGGTCTTGGTTTTGGGGGCCTAAAGGAGAAAGGTGAGCCCAACTTTGGTTGTGGGGTAGCATGATTTTAGTAGCCCCAGGAGAACTGGTTGGCAGGAGATGGGGGTGGGGGATGGGGAGAGCAGAGCAGTCCTGCAGGCTGGGCCCAGAGGTTAGATGGTGCCTCTCTGACCACCTGCCTGTGGTTGCTGTGGGCAGGCACCATAACGAAGGGACAGTTAGGAGAGGGCAGACACCATTGGCATCCACTCCCTATATTTCCTGAGTTGAGCAATTAGGTAGGAAGAAATGCAGGAGGGAGATCTGTAGGGGCCTGGATGGGTGTCCTTGGGAGAGAGGCTACTCATGGACTTGGGTCTCCCCATTGTGGCACGGACAGGTGAACTTTGAGGACGTGGCGGTGTACCTCTCCCAGGAGGAGTGGGGTCTCCTTGATGAGGCTCAGAGACGCCTGTACCGCGACGTGATGCTGGAGAACTTTGCACTTATTGCCTCGCTGAGTAAGTCCCTCACACCCACCCCAGTGTCCTGTACTGGGCTCTGCTGCTCCCCTATCTCCCAAGGGTAGTCCAGTCCTTCCTGTTATCAGAGTTTGTTCTCTCCCTGCCTGGATGCCCTGTCCAGATCCATGTGCCCGTGTCCTCCAGTTTCTGGCCCCTCCCTCTATCTGACGTCTGCAGCAGCCTGTCTGGACCAGAGTGGTCACCGCTGGCTGAGACCACTGAGCTATTTGTGCAAGACCCTACTTTGAGGTTATTTATAATACTTGGTTTTCTTCTCTGAGTGGTGGGTTACCCAAACCAGTGCTGCCCATTTACCTGTCTCGTCTTCCCTTTAGGAGATGAATCTTCCATGTCCCATGGGGTTCCCTCCCTGGAGCTGGGCAGCAAGCCCTGGGGATCTGACTGGGCAGACGTTACTCCAGCCAGTACCGGAGAGGCCCAGGGTGGGTGTGGCCCTGGGGAATGGGAATGGGGAAGGATGTGATGTTGGGACTGTGTTCCTGTCGTTCCCTAACCTCTCTCCCACACTTTACTTTCCCATGTACACACTTGTCTTATGCTCTGACCTTTGGCCTCTGGCTGTTCCCCACCTCTGCTTCCATAGCTCACCTGTTCCTCTCCACTGCTTCCTCTGCAGTGCCCCCCAACATTGGCTTATACTCCGTGTTTCGTGAGATGTGCACGTGCCCTAAACTGCCTTTAGATACCAGCTGCTCAGTGGTAGCTCATCAGTAGTCAGGCTGCACAGCTCTCACCTGTCCCCCCGTGGAATGTTCTGCCTGGGCTGTACCCCACAGGCTGTACCCTGTCCTCCTAGTCAAGGCCTCTTCCATTCCTTTTTTCTTCCTTTTTTTCCCCCTTAGACTTTCCCATTCTACGATCTTTAGATGCCAACTACTGCACGGCAGCCCTTTACTCAGTTTGAGCCTGGGCCTCTTGTTCTGACAGCATTCCTGTGACCTTGAACTTACTTCGGTTAGACACACATATACGATAAGGCCACCTCTTCCATCATTGTTAATTTGTACTTGTCCTGTACGTTTGTCTGCTTCCAGGTTGTTGGCATGGAATGGAGGACGAGGAGATAGCTTTTGAGCAGAACAGTTCTGTGGGAGTGTCACAGGTCAGGACTCCCAAGGCAGGTCCTTCTACCCAGAAGGCCCACCTCTGTGAGACATGTGGCTTGGTCTTGAGAGACATTTTGCATGTGGCTGAGCCCCAGGGAACACACCTTGAGCAGAAATCATACATGTGTGGGGCATGTGGGAAACAGTTCCACTTCAAGGCAAACCTTCACCACCAGAAGCAGCACAGTGGAGAGGAGCACTTCAGAGGGGGCAAGGGCCGCCCCTTGTTTGTGAGCAGCTCCCCTGTCGAACCACTGGAGATCCCTTGTATGACAGGGAAGAGTTATAAGGACTTCCCAACTAGCTCAAATATTTTCCAGCAGCATGTTCCTCATAGTAAATGGAAGCCAAGCAGTAATACCAAATGTGTGGGTGCCTTTCACAGTGGACAAAGGCATTACGAGTGCAATGAATGTGGGAAGGCCTTCAGCCGCAAAGACTCACTTGTCCAGCACCAGAGAGTCCACACTGGAGAAAGGCCTTATGAGTGCACCGAATGTGGGAAAACCTTCAGCCGCAAACCCATACTTGCTCAGCACCAGAGAATCCACACTGGAGAAATGCCATATGAGTGTGGCATATGTGGGAAAGTTTTCAATCATAGCTCCAACCTTATTGTACACCAGAGAGTTCACACTGGAGCAAGGCCTTACAAGTGCAGTGAATGTGGGAAAGCGTATAGCCACAAATCCACACTTGTTCAGCATGAGAGTATCCATACTGGAGAAAGGCCTTATGAATGCAGCGAATGTGGGAAGTACTTTGGTCACAAATACAGACTCATTAAACACTGGAGTGTTCATACTGGAGCAAGGCCCTACGAGTGCATTGCATGTGGGAAGTTCTTTAGCCAGAGCTCTGACCTTATTGCACACCAGAGAGTTCACAATGGTGAAAAGCCCTATGTGTGCAGTGACTGTGGAAAAGCCTTTAGCCATAAACATGTACTTGTTCAACACCACAGGATTCACACTGGAGAAAGGCCATATAAGTGCAGTGAGTGTGGGAAGGCCTTCAGGCAAAGAGCTTCCCTCATCCGACACTGGAAAGTTCACACTGGAGAAAGGCCTTAGGATGGCAGGGAATACACCATTTCTTTGTTCTGTTAGTGACTGAGGGCAGAGAGAAGCTCTGAAATTAGCCTTCTTGAGTAGCCATCAGCCAGAAGTTGAACCTCATACATTTAAACATCCACCCCAAGGAGATTGTTCTGAGTGAAACACATGTGGAAATCTTTCTGGTGCAGTGTTGCCCTTTGTAACCTGTCCAGAAGCCTTGCCAGAATTCTGTCACTGCCCATGTCTTTGGAAAAACAGAAAACAAAAAACCAGCCATGTATGGAATGGCAGGGTCCCACATTATGCATAAGTCACCCCAACATGTTCTAATCGGCAGTCCTCTACTCCTCCCTTCCCCAGAGGGAATCATCAGTACCTGGAGCCCATTAAAAATCCTCACTCCTTCCTGCCTTCTCCACCACCAGCTGGTATAAGCATGGACACGACCTAACTTTGGTCAGAAGGTGGCAAGCTTTGTTCTGCTGGCTGCTTGCAGAGAAGGTTTCCGTTTTTCATGGGCTTCGTTGGTCTCATTTTGCGCTCATGATGGACTTGTGCAGTCTCCAAGTCACCTACCTTAGCAGTTGTCTGTCTCATGTTCTGTTTTTGCAACAAATGACTTAGTTTTTAAACTATAATTTTGGGGATTCCATTCACTCTGTGCGTTGTATTGAAAACGGAATTGGATTCTGCCAGCGTGAAGGGAGGAACAGCTTTTGTGAGAGCGCCAAATGTTGTGTCTCAGTAGTGTTAGCAGAATGGCAGGCAAGGAACATCTTTCATTTTAGCCTAACTTGCATTATTGCTCAAGGTCTCCTATGAAAGAATACTGATCTTGGTGGGCCTAATCTTTTGGCCTATATGCTGAGATTTGTGATTGTGGTCACCCTGAGCACTGGGCAGTTGTGACAGCCTCTGGTGTATCTGGGGGCAGTATGAATTGGTTCCCTTGTCCCAGAGGGATGTTTCATAGTCCCATATTCTCTTGATGGGAACTTGACCCCTAGTACCTGCCAGTGCCCCTGAAATCTATTTAATAGGCAGATGTCACTGTCCCCTAAAAGGACTAGGTAGGAGTCATAATTGGCACAGATACTGATTAACAGGGAGTTGGGAGCAAACTACAGGGAGTGTGACTCTAATAAGGTACATCCACATGTTTCCATCACTGTGGCTTTGGTACGAGGTTACAGAAATTCTCAGGATTCCCATATTTGTGTCTCTTATGGCTACAGTCACTGTCAGAGCAATCAGTCGAAGCATTTTCTGCAATAAAATGCAGATATTTATACTGTACAGTTTGATAAGTATTGATACATGTTTGCACCTATGAAGCCAAGTTTTCTGATGTGCCCCACAATCCCTCTGCCCCTTACCCATTACCAGGCAACCATTCGTCTTGCTTTCTGTCACAGTAGATTTATTTGAATTTCCCAGAATTTTTTTTCAATTAGCAATAATCGAACCTCGGATAAACCTCATTGGCTACAATACTGCCACTGTGCAAAGCTCCCAGAATTTTATCTGTGGAAAAGTTTATGTACACAGGTAACACTTTAATATGTACTCTTACGTATCTGGCTTTACCTTTGAATACTTATCTTGTGATCCATCAGTGTTAGGATCAGTTCATTCCTTTGCATTCATGCTTTTTCTCTCATTTTAGAGAAGAAGTTCCAAATCAGGTGATCCAGTAGAGGGCTCACACAAAAACAAAGCTACAGTATCTTTTCAACCTTTTCCTGGACATGATGTGTTAACTTTCCGGACTTACTCTGTGGGTGACACAGACTCATGCTCGTGTAAAGTGGAAAGGGATTCCAGAACAGGGATAATACAGGAAGGTAGGGGTTTCTAAGAGAATGTCTTGGACAGTGGTTACCACAATCGTAGGCTTTTTTTCTTTAGCATTTTTAATCTTTCAATGATGAATTACATTGACTATTTTTAAAAACCTAAACCAGTCTTATGTTTCTAAGATGAGCCCCGTTTGGTCATGATGTATTCATTTTATGTATTGTATTTATTTGCCTTTTTGAAAAAAGATTTTTGCATCTGTGTTCATGAGAGATGTTAGTTTCTAATTTTTCTTAATGCCTGGGTTTAACTGGTATCACCGTAATGCTGGCTTTATACGTTACGTTGGTTAAGTATCCCCTGATTTTTATTTTTTAAATTTCAGTTTCTGAAGAATTGGTGGTGTTTCTTCCTTGTTTTGTAGAATTCACCAGTGAAATAATTGGACCTGGAGCTTATTTTATGGGAAGATTTGTAATTTCAAATTTAATTTTCATAGTGGATCTAGATCTATAGAAGTTATCTTTTTCCCCATAGAGTGAGCATGGGTGGTTTGTGTCATTCAAGGAGTTCATTTTATTTAAGTAATCAAACTTTTCAAACCATTATTATTTTAGTGCCTGCAGAGTCTTTACTGATGCCACCTCTAATTCCTGGGTTAACCTGAAAAATAAAACTGCCAGTTATTTTACCAGCCAAAAAATGGGTTTATTCAGGAATAGCTGAGATTACAATCTAGAACAAGTGAATTTTAGCAAAACCATAGGCAAGTCCAGAGAAGGAAGGTAAAGAACGCTTTTTTTTTATAGAGGAAAGGGGGAAGTTGGGAAGGGCTGTAATAAACGGAAAGTCCACTGGCCTAAACTGGGGCTTGTAACTACACTTTGTTATTAGCTGAGCTGTCAGTGTCTCTAATTGGTTGGGTTGTTGCCAGGGCAGGAAGAAATCTCTCCTCCTGCTGGGATAATAAAGTAGTATTGGCTCGCAAGGTCCACCTCTTCCTGTCGAGTCTGCAGTAGACAGCTAGAGCCACGCATGAGAGCACCCCCTGCTGGCCACCTGACACCTCATTCTAAATGAGGTTTCCTTTTATTAACTTGCACATTTCCCCCTTTTGATTAAGATCTTTCTTTGAAAGCATTGCCAATCAGTAGTCAGGTTCTTTATGCTTACTGGTTTTGTCCCTCAGTACCAGGAAGGTTGTCATGTCCCATGTTGGAAGGAAAGTGTTGCAAGTAGAAACCAGTTAAGGCCACATTTGAGGAATAAGGAGGTTAGGAGGGAGAAACTCAGAGTCTTGAAGCATCAGCCAGCATCATCTTATTGGGTGATCATTTAAAAAGATAAAAAAAAAACCTCAACAGCAAAATACAAAACAGTTCTATACAAATCAAAAGTAACAATTTCAAATTGTACGATGGTTCTTTTTATTTTATTTATTCACTTATTTGTCAGCGCGCATGCACACAAGCAGAGGGAGCAGGGAGAGAAGCAGGCTCCCCGCTGAGCAAGGAGCCTGATGCAGGACTAGATCCTAGGACCATGGGGTCATGACCTGAGCCCAAAGCAGATGCTTAACTGACTGAGCCACCCAGGCATCCCTGTACGATGGTTCTAAACAAGGACCCTAGGTCTGAAAGTGAAATGAAATGTTTATTGGCACTTATTCCAACTTAGGGGAGAAAGGTTCTCCCTATGAAGACAAACTCGGAGTGGTGTATTCCTCTTGAAAATGTTTGCTTAAAGGGACCATGAAAACAGACTACTGAATACTGCTAGAGCACAGGGGAAGAGTGAACCAAGTGCGCTTGGGAAGATCGAGTGTGGGTATGAACATGAAGCAACAGCTGATGAACTTTTTGCAAAACAACAGAACTTAAAAGATAACTTAAAACCGTACTGTTACAAAAAAAAAATCCCGTACCGTTACCTCAAAAAACTATTTTTTTTAAATTTTTTAAAAATTTATTTATTTGTCAGAGAGAGAGCGCACAGGCAGACAGAGCGGCAGGCAGAGGCAGAGGGAGAAGCAGGCTCCCTGCCGAGCAAGGAACCCGATGTGGGACTCGATCCCAGGATGCTGGGATCATGACCTGAGCCGAAGGCAGCCGCTTAACCGACTGAGCCACCCAGGCGTCCCTCAAAAAACTATTTAGAGGGCACCTGAGTGGCTCAGTTGGTTGAGCAACTGCCTTTGGTTCAGGTCATGATCCTGGAGTCCCAGGATCAAGCCCCACATCGGGCTCCCTGCTTGGTGGGGAGTCTGCTTCTCCCTCTAACACTCCTCTCTCTCACGCTCTCTTTCTCTCATCCTCTCTCTCTCAAATAAACAAAATCTTTTTAAAAATATTTAAAAAACATTTAGAAATAAATGTATCCTTGCTAATACAGCCTGTGAGGGTGAAAATTCAGAGACCATGAATTTGGAGATGAATCCGAAGTCAGTCAATAGTTCAGATGAAGGAGACTTCCGAACTTTGAACCTTCCAACCTGTAAGGAAAAGCAGGTGAAAACTAACTTGTCCCAGGGTCACGAGGCTGTTTCTGAAAGGCTGCAGTCAAAAGATGCTCTCCTGCTTGCCAGGGTTTGGAAAATGCAGACGGGGGGGGACTGTCTTCCCATTCAAGAAGAAGCTACAGTGAAAAAGGTATGCATGCTTGTTTTGCACATCTTGGGAAAGCTGTTGTCAGACGTCTGCCTCAATTCCAAGAAATCTTTACTTTCAAGCCACCAGAGGGTGTGCAGGTCCAGTCAAGGTTTGGCGCTTTCTGTAGAGGGTGTTACAGATACCCACGTCCTTTCCCTGGAGTGTGGTGGCACCAGGGTTGTTAGTTCCTGACAACGGTCTCTCCAGTGAGGCTGAAGAGTCTGGAGGTGTCTTTCCCAACAGCCCAAATCTCCAGGTTGCAAAGTGTGATGCTTAAGGTCAGGGGGAGTACTCTGAGAAGATCGCTCTACCAAAACATGGTTGTCTTTAATAGAAGTAGTTACACCTCTACACAGTTTTATCTACTGTGGGTCAAAGAAGGCAGGGACCAAGTCCTGTGACTACCTCAAAGGGTCCATGAGTCCCCACAGGGGTGGATGTGAGTTATAGAAGAATTAACAGCCAGAGCTGTTAATTGGAGAGTCTAAGGTCAAGTCAAGGTATTGGAGAGTCTAAAGTTTTGCCAATTGAGTCTCAATAAGTGCTGCTAGTGCGTTCCGCGAACTGAGGGTTTAAGATGATATGCACAACCAAAGTGTAAAACTGGCCAAGCAGCACAGAAATGTCAAAGTATCTGACCAGTAAAATGGGTTCCCTGATCACTGTGAAGTCTGAGAGAAGTTTCCCATAAGGGACAGAGATCTCAGGTCCTGGGATCGAGCCCCCGCATCGGGCTGTCCGCTCAGCAGGAAGCCTACTTCCCCCCACCCACCTGCCTCTCTGCCTACTTGTGATCTCTGTCAAATAAATACATAAAATCTTAAGATCAGGCCCCCTGAGTATCTAACCTGAGACTGAGCAAATTGCAATTTTTCATTGGCGACTTTATGTCCCTTTAAGGCCAAAAATTTTAACAAGTGGATGTGGCCTTCCAGTGAAGAGATTTGAGAAGGGGACAGAGAAGCAAATCATCTTGCAGCTAAGTAGAGCGTGCACAGAACTTTCTGTCATCCAAATCAAGTTCTACAGTTTGTGAAAAGTAAGAGGGACTCTGAGACCTTGTGGTATGACTGTCCAAGTGTATTTCTGTTCTTTCCCGGCAAAAACAAAATGAGGGACGCCTGGGTGGCTCAGTTGGTTGGACGACTGTCTTCAGCTCAGGTCATGATCCCGGAGTCCCGGGATCGAGTCCCGCATCAGGCTCCCAGCTCCATCGGGAGTCTGCTTCTCCCTCTGACCTTCTCCTTGCTCATGCTCTCTCACTGCCTCTCTCTCAAATAAATAAATAAAATCTTTTAAAAAAAAGAAAAAAAAACACAAAAACAAAAACAAAATGATATCGGCTGTCCTTACCAACTGGAATACCAGAAGCGCACTGTGTAGTCACAGTGGAGCGGTTTGCTTCCTGTGGGAAGGGGCGCTAGCAGCAGGGGGTCAGGAACAGCAGGGTGCTGAGCAGGGACAGCACTTACCTGGTTTTCATTGCTCAGAGGTCCTGGGCTAACCCTCATCCTTGGCCTTTGGGTTTTCTCACAGTTAACCAGGAGTGCTAAGGAAAATAAGGCAGGGGATAATGAGACCTTATAATCTATAATGGGCTTGATACCCTGGAGGGCTTCTTTATTCATAGGGCATTGATTATGGGAAGGGGTTTTGAATTTGAAGGGAAGTGCACTGGACTTTGCCAGTATCTGCTGTTTTCCCATGGAGAGGACGGTAGTTCGTTCAAGAGCAAGAAATGATCAGTATCTTAAGTCAGCTACAGTGCTGCCAGAGACGGAATAAAAGATACCAAATGGTCCTCTAGTTCTCTTGATGGACTATTTTGATTACTACTGTAAAATTCTAGAGTTATCTCTCCCTTTTGGAGAGAAAGCGTGGCATGATACTTTTCTAAGAAACCGTGGCCCAATAAATGAATAGGGGCGGACTAACTACAGAGGAAATGGGTGAGTGGCTCTCAAAAGGCCTAGACAGAGGGAATAGGTGCAGACACAGGAACCTCCTAAGTCTGCTAGAGACCCCCACTCTCTGAACTGCTCTAGTTCTCCGAGGCAGGGGCAGCTTTACAGCGGTGGGTTAAACACGAGAATGTAGCTGGCATCAGTGACAGATTCACTCTCAAACCGGAAAACAGTTTCTCCAAGCTGGTTAAGAGGGAGGATTGAGAAGAGCCCCTATAGTTCCTCAGACCCCATCACTGGGAATTAGGAAGACATTCGTAAGGTGGCTAAGGGCCGAAGGCACCTGGAGGACTTAGATTTGTTGTCCCCCCCTCCCCAATACCCTGGGTTTTTGCAAAAAGAGCAACTAGAGGGACTTTTGTTCAGGGAGTGTCATTTGCCAGGATCAAAAATTGAGAATTTTGGTGGCCTTTCTTTAGGTGACTCATCTGGGATGTGAATAGCAAGCAAAGTTGCCATGTTAACTAAATCGAGTGGGTGGCTTTCCGTTCCATCCTAGTCTCCTAGGCCTTTCAACCAAAAGAGAAAGATCCTGGTTCAATCCATTAGTATGCATAGAGTCAAATGCTACCCAGGTGGATTCAACACCTAAAGGCAGACCAGAATATTCTCAAAAAGACAATTTTGTGTTGATTGTAATCGTCGTGAGCAGGTTCAGCAGGTTTCTGTGGGCAAGCCTGACTCTTGTTGCCACATGTCTGCAGACAAAGAAGATGAGACAGAAGAGAAAAAGAGGCCTCAGGCCATTTTGACTTCTTTTAATTGTTTGCTTCAGTTAATTGAGAAATAGTATTTTACAAAGAGGCAAACTTAGAACCCTGAAAACATCTAGAAGACTTGAGATGCCATTTCAAACAGGCATCCCATTCAGGGTTTTTTTGTTTGTTTGTTTTAGGAACTGCAGCTTTCTAATTGAATTTTGAGTAAAATAAGTAAGTTTGGGGAGATCAGAAGTTCCCCATAATGGCCACTGAAGCTCTAAATTGCTTTTGGTTAAGTCAGTCTACTGACTCATAAATGTGCATACGAGTGATCAAGAGTCCCAGTAGGGAGGGGTGCCCTCAAAGGCATTTTGATGACTGGGATCTCATTTCTTGGAGGTTTTTCAGAAACAGTGGTTCAGAGGCTGGTGCAGTTCCAGTAGGAACAGCCTGATGCTGAGCAGGAGCTGAACCAAGGCTGGTGCAGCTCGAGCCAGAATAATCCGACCCACAAAAAAGGCTCGGACTGAAGGCCTACGCACTTCAAACTGGCACAGTTACGGCAGAAACAGTCAGAGTTGTTGGGGTCTTCTCTGGATCCCTATTTGGTCCAACAACTCACCTTAACTTTAAAAATAAAATTGCCACTTATTTTACCAGCCAAAACCGGGGTGGTTATTTGGGAATAGCTGAGAATTGCAATCCAGGACAAGCAAGCTTCAGCAAAACCATAGCAAGCAGAGAGAACAAAGGTGAGGAATGCTCTTTTCTTAAAAAAAAAAAAAATTATTTGACAGAGATCACAAGCAGGTAGAGCAGCAGGCAGAGAGAGAGGGGAAAGCAGACTCCCTGCCGAGCAGAGAGCCTGATGTGGGGCTTGATCCCAGGACCCTGAGACCATGACCTGAGCTGAAGGCAGAGGCTTTAACCCACTGAGCCACCCAGGCCCCCCAGCAAAGCTCTTTTATAGAGGGAAAGGGAGGTTGGGGGGGCTGTTATAAACTAAAAGTCCATTGGAGTGAGCGGAGCTGTAAGTGTAGTGGCTTCTCGTTGACTTGTCTTCATCATTGGCTGGGCTGTTGCCAGGAGAGGAAGAAATCTAACTTACTCCTGGGGAATAGTGAAGTGGTATTGGCTTGCGATGTCCGTCACTTCCCGTTGGGTCCGCAGTGGACGACTAGTGCCAGGCGTAAGAGCTCCCCCTGCCGGCCTCCGGCTCCATTCTAAATGAGGTCTCCCTTTTCTGAGTTCGCGCATCTTACACTGGTGATGTCTGTACCTCACTTTTTCTTGATCACTTTCGTTATCTCCTTCAAGCACTTGGTTGCACTGATGTTCCTGTTCCATTTTTTCCTAATTTGACTTTTTTTTTTTACTATTGCCTTTTGCTTCTGTTTTTTTTGTTTTGTTTTGTTTTGTTTTTTGTAATCTCTTTGCCCAACATGGGGCTGGAACTCACGAGCCAGGGACCAAGGGTAGCATACTCTTCTGACTGAGCCAGCTAAGCACCCTGCCTTTTGCTTTTACTGCATTTTATTTCCTTTGCTACTTTTTAACATGGAAGCTGAGATTGTCTTTGGAAATCTTTTCTTCTTAATATAAATGCTTAATACCAAAAGTGGTCCCATAAGAAGTACTTTTAGTTGTCTCCCATTGAACTTAATGTGGTATGTTTTTTTAAAAAAGATTATATTTATTTATGTATTTGACAGAGAGAGAGTGACAGCAAGAGAAGGAACACAAGATGGGGGAGTGGAAGAGGGAGAAGCAGGCAATCAGGACCCTGGGATCACAACCTGAGCCAAAGGCAGACAAGTCTTAACAACTGAGCCACCCAGGCACCCAATATGGTATGTTTTCATTTTAAAGTCTCTCCCAGCTTCCTTTCAAATTCCTTTCACACCTGGCTCATTTTAGAACTATGTTAGAATTGTGTTATATCAAATATTTGGAATTTTCCTTAGCTTTCTTGTAATTTTTTTAAAAAGATTTTATTTATTTATTTGACAGACGGAGATCGCAAGTAGGCAGAGAGACAGACGGCGGGGAGGGGAAGCAGGCTCCCTGCTGAGCAGAGAGCCCGATGCGGAACTCGATCCCAGGACCCCGGGATCATGACCTGAGCTGAAGGCAGAGGCTTAAACCACTGAGCCACCCAGGCGCCCTAGTTTATTTTTTTTAAATATTGGTTTAAAGATTTTAATTATTTGAGAGAGAGAGAATAAGCAGTAGGGAGGGCAGAGGGAGAGAGTGAAAGAGAAGCAGACTCCTGACTCAGCAGGAAGCCCAATGTAGGGCTTGATCCCAGGACCCAGAGATCATGACCTGAGCTGAAGGCAGATGCTTAACGGACTGAGCCACCCAGGTGCCCCTCTTGTAATTTATTTCTAATTAAATTCAATTGTATTCAGAGTACATACTTTATGACTTGAGCTATTTACGCTCCGGACGCCTGTAGGCTTTGCAGCAGCCAGATGTTTTGGGCGTGACAAACCAGAGCATCTCAGGGTTTACTCCATAGTCACAACACTGTCAGGGGTCAGACTCAGTTACCGGTGTTTTGTGCCCAACATTTCCCTATTCTGCCTGCCTCGGAAAGAATAACCCTGTGCTTCGAACCAAGAGTGGATTCTCTGCCTCTCATGGACTCCAGGGCTCAGCTAAGTGCACAGCCACAAGCATCGCCCACTCCTCTTGAGAGGAAGTGAAAGAGGTTCGAGTCCTCAGCAGGCAACTTGCTTTCCTAAAGAATATAAGAACTACAGAAGCTGGGGCACCTGGGTGGCTCAGTCATTAAACATCTGCCTTCAGCTCAGGTCATGATCTCGGGGTCTTGGGATCGAGCCCCGCATCGGCCTCTCTGCTCAGCAGGGAGCCTGCTTCCTCCTCTCTCTCTGCCTGCCTCTCTGCCTACTTGTGATATCTCTCTCTGTGTCAAATAAATAAACAAAATCTTTAAAAAAAAAGAATTTACTTGACAGAGATCACAAGTTTTGATCTCTGAGCAGGGAGCCTGATGTGGGTCTCGATCTCAGGACTCCAGAATCATGACCTGAGCCGAAGGCAGATGCTTAATGACTGAGCCGCCCAGGTGCCCCCGGTGCTTTTTTTTTTGTTGTTAACTAAAGGTCACATTGATTATTTCATGCGGCTTTGAAATTATCCGCAAAGACGATCCAGAAGACGAGCTGGTAAGAGCAGCATCTTGAGAATACGGTCTACGGTGGTAACTGAAACCCGCACAGCGGTTTGCCTGGGAAAGTTCCAGGCGCTTTACAACACGCCACCAAAACTTGCAGAAGCTTAAGCAATGAGAGTTTTTCATGTGTGTTTTCCTGGGTTTATTGGGTACTTTACTCAGCTTTGTGTTTTACTGTGTTTGTGGTAGCTGTAACCTGACACCTATACACTTGTGATGTAGACCTAGAAACACCTGACTGCCCAGGAGTAAACGACCTAAGAAACCCCAGAAGAGGAGAGCAGGAGGGCTCGCCCGGAGCGGGCTCGTGCTAGTGATTATCCCCACCCCTTGAGGGAAATGCAAACCACCTGAACAATGGCGAACACGCCACCCCTGGTCCACCGTCCCTGAAGCTGACTCCGTGCCTGCTGAACCCTCCAGCAGAGCCCATAACCGCCCCCACTCCACTCCTGCCCTCTTTCTGCCGTGGTTCCTTAGCGGGCATTTCCAAGTTTAAGTTTTCCGCCACTGCAGCTTGGGCTGATTTGCTCCCATCATGTGTCCTTGAGTGCTTACATTCAGTATTCAAACCTGTTTGAGTCTCCACACTGACCGAAGATGTGCACCCAGCTGCCGGTTCCCACCACCATCACTGCATCATGAAACCCGCAGGGACGGGGCTAGGATGGGGGGCAGGGGTGGTGGTTCTCTCCCAGCCAGGTTGAAATCACCTTGTCACGCTCAGTCCATGGAGCTTTTTGGATTGCGTGCGTGTATCCACACACCAAGCTTTTGGGTGTCCCTATGCCGTACTTGTCTCACAAGTCTCCCTGCAGTATTTGCGCGTTTGTGTCCTCATACCTGCTAGGGCGCGTCAGCATCTCCCTCTGTCCTCACAAGCCCCTGGCGCGAGCTGGATGTGCGGTTGTGCGTCCCATGTCTATGTGCATCTTTTCTGGAAATGGACATGGTGTAACGCACGTGTGTGCGTAGTCTTGTTGTGGGGCGTCCGCATGCCTCAGTTGTCACAAAGTGTCCCCAGGATGTGTGGTGTGTCATCATCTCCATGATCCCCATTGCACAGCTGTCCGCCTGGAGTAGGCCTGAATTACCCATCCCCCCGGCATGAAGAAATACGTGGAAAAGTGTGCAGGTGTAAAAGCAAACTAAGAAGAAAAAGGGAGTTCTCTGTGGTACAACAAAGATTTTTTTCTGCGATCTTTCTTTAGAGCCTTTTCGTGGCAAACAAGCAGGAAGAGGAACGGGGACTGTGCCTCTAAGACTAGAGTGGCGGGAAGCAGCTCGGTGGTAACGTCCCGTATTCGGCAGGGAACACAACCGCACTCCGTAGTTTGAGGTTGGGAGGTGTGCGATAGGACTTTCTCGCTGCGGAGAGACGCGGTCCGCGGTGGCGCGGGAGGAGCTCGGACGTCCGGGCCGCGGGCGGTGCGCCCTCCCCGGCCGGCGGTGCAGAGCCGTCCCGCTGACCTTCGCGCCGGTTGTCGGGCGCCACCCAGTGGCC
>PISX010013968.1:0-54660 GCA_004024625.1 Mellivora capensis | reverse complement strand
GGATTGGGAGGGAGACAAACCATAAGTGACTCTTAATCTCACAAAACAAACTGAGGGTTGCTGGGGGGAGGGGGTCGGGAAAGGGGGGTGGGGTAATGGACATTGGGGAGGGTATGTGCTATGGTGAGTGCTGTGAAGTGTGTAAACCTGGCGATTCACAGACATGTACCCCTGGGGATAAAAATTTGTTTATAAAAAAATAAAAATTAAAAAAAAAAAAAAAAGAGCAGGGACTCTAGAGCCCGACACCCTCGGCTTGATTCCTGCCTCTAACCCCTAGCTAAGATGGGCAAATTCCCTTATCCCCTTGTGCCTTTGCTCCCTTGTGCCTAACACTGGCAATCCCCTCCGGTGGTTCTGGACCTCCAATGAGTTCACACCGGCCAAGTGCTTAGAACAACACATGCAACTATCATCCTTCTAGAAAAGCCTCTGATGGCTAAGCTGGAAGAGCTCTTAGCCAGCAGCCAGGGCAAGCGGCCCATTCACAGGAGGGGGGCAGAGGCTCCGGGAGGAACAGGGGTAGCCCCAGCACCCACCCAGAATCCCCGATCAGCGCTGCATTCTTTGAGAGCAGAGGCCGAGTTTTGGTAACCATTTCTGATCCTTCTCTCAATACCTCGCCCTGGGAGCAGGACACTGTGGGAAGCCCTTTTCCGGATGGAGCACAGAAAAAAGAATGGGACAGGCGGACTTGGGTTCAAGTCTCAGCACTGGCGCTTCGTAACTGTGTCTTTAAGACATTTCTGTCCTCCGCTAGAGCTCAGGTTTCTCACCTGGAAAGGGAGTGACTGACCTTACCGACCTTCTAGGATTACAGGGAGGATGCTAAGGATAACGTAGGTGAAACACATCGCCCCTAGCACAGAAGAAGGGCACGATAAACACGATCTACTCTTAGGGAAAGATGCAGTCGCCGTGGTTCATCAGTGAGTCCTTCTAGTGCTTCTGAAATGGGATTCCATTCAGGGTGGCTCTGTTTCTGGAGGAAATACACAGGCTCAGAGATCCTTGCACTTGGGACAAAGTGGATTTGTTTACCTCCAAGGAAGTTGCACGGTTGGCCCCTAGCTGTTTAAAAATGAAGATTCTTCCAGAGGAAGTTACTGGTCCCCAGGCATGTGTCCTCCTGCCTGACCCCCTTTCCCACACTTCCTGGTGGCTTGCTGCCGGCGAGACAGGGGTGTCTCCCCCAGACACCACAGATGCCAAGTGACACCTGCAGGCTTCAAAAGCCCGCTGGAGCAGAGCCCGAGGGAGGGAATGCATCTGGGTTACTAGAACCCCGCCTGACACGTGTTCCTGTTTCCTTGTTTCCTGGGCTACCAGCTCCATGACAGCAGAAATTTCTGTCTGCTGGGTCCCCGGCACCTAGACCAGCGTCCCGCATGGGATAGGTGCTCAGTTCAGTGAGTGTCAGAGGGAGGCACCGGGAGTTCCTAGGGTGGCCAGAATGGGAACCACCAAGAACAGCTTAATAAGGGTGCAGCTTAATAAGAATGTACCCCACCTACGGCGCTTCTGTGTGCCAGGCACTTCTTAACCTTTCTTAACCTTGAGTGTGTTCTTTTTTCATGTGTAAACACTGAACCCTTAGAATAAGGGGGGCTATTAATGTCACCTCCACTTTGCAGATGTGGAAACTAAGGGCAGAGCGGCATGTGCTGGAGCTGGACCTCACACCTCAGCATCTGGCTCTGCGCCTGTTCTGACCGGCTCTACCCTCCTACTACCTCACTGGGGCCACTGAGATGACATGTCTCAGGACTGCAAAATCCCAGAACCACAGACTCTTAGAAACAGAGACCCGAGACCCCAACACCATAGACTCGGCGCAGTGCTTAGGAGGCTTTGAGCTCCCTGCCCGACTACCCACAGCAGGAGCACTCTGACCAGGCTTTCTGATCCACTGGACATTGTACTTTGGCTTGAATGCTTCCAGTAATGAGGATCTCATCACCTCACAAGGCAGCTCTGATGGTCAGTAAGAATCCCAGAACTTTAAGGAGCTTTAGTGATCATTTAGTTCCTTGCCTTTATTTATAGATGGGAAACTACGTCTCAGGAAGGGAAACTGATCGGTTGAAGGTGATTCAGCTGATTAGAGTCAGAGACCAGTGCAAACCTGGGCCTGTGGCTCCCAGTCCCACCCTCGGAGGCCTCTCAGCTGCCTCTTCCAAATCTCTTCTCCAGGCCAAATGTTCTATCATTCCTGTCCTGGTTTTTTGGGAGTCAACCTTTGTTTGTCCTTTTAAAACTCAACATATACAGACCTCTGCCCTGCTGGGGTTAAGCTAAGTTCTCAGGCTAAAATTGGGAAGACTCACAGCCCTGGGGGGGCCCACAGGATGGCAGAGGAGTCAGCATGAGCAAGACGTCTGCCTTGGCTCCCTCGCTACACATTTGCCTGGGCTCTGCCTGCTCCCCCTATTCCCAGCCCCCCTCCCTCCTTGGACCTTGAGTGACACCTGTTTCTGGGTCCCCTGGGCCAATAAAAGCACGGCCCTGACAGCCAGGAAATTTTACAAGGCGCAGTCAGGCTTCAAGGTGGTGGGAAGCAGCCACAGCCGCCAGACGTGGGAATGAGAAAGCACCCAGGAATGCGCCCAGGAGAACAGCTGCAGGAGGATCAGAGCCGGGGGAGGGAGGCCCCGAGCCGAGGGCAGGCTCAGATATCATCCTGCAGAGGAGGGGCGGGAATGAGACGAGCTGGCTGCTGCCGCCTGTCCCCTTCCCCTGGGGGTCTTCCTCAAAGGCAGCCACGGACCCCCCACTCCAGGAGTGGGGGTGGGGAAGGTGGAGAGAGGTACACTGGCTCTTGGAGAGCCTACATAGCAGCTTGCTTCTAGAACTTTCCCTACTGCTTTCAAGTCCTAGGCTCTGAGTCAACTTCTTCCTTCCCCATGGAAAGAACTTGGGCTTTGGAATCCAGCAGGACCGAATTCTGGGCCCAGCTCTGTGCCTCTGGGCATGCCTCTTCTCTGAGCCTCTTTCCGTCCCTGTGGCCTGCCTGGAGGTGCCCTGCCTGACAAGGTGGTCTGAGGTTCCGCCAGGTCGTGTGTGAGAGGGTCAAAGTGGGTGCCCAGCAAAGGCTGCTTGCCCTCGGCTGGGAGTCCCTAGTGAGCAGTTTGGAGGCCCTCCTACAGACCCATCTCCCTTGCTCCCCGACAAGACGGGCCAGGAATTAGGTTTCCTCAGGAGATGCTCAACGGGACCCTCTGTCTTCCCGACCTGGGGACAGGAAACTGCTCCCTCCCCCACTGCGGGCCAGATGGCAGGTGAGGGCCAGGCCGAGCCCAGGCAGGCTCAGCAACTTCTCCACCTTCCCTGCCCCCAGCCCCACTGAAGAGGAACTGCACACTCGTGGGCGTGGAGGGAGTGTTCGAAGTCTGCCCATCCTCCCTCTGATGCTTCTAACCCACCAGGAACGTATCTGCTCCTTGTGCTTGCATGCTGCCTGTAACGGGAAACTCTTTACCTGTCTTAAGAAGCTAGGCCTCTCAGCAATTTCCCTCCTAATCACTTCCTCCCCTCATCAGAGACCTGGAGCCATTTATGCATCCCGAGTCCTCTCTTCTGGCCCTTCCCTGGAGGGCTGAGCACAATCCAGCAGGCCTCGCTGCACATCCTGGCTTCCCCAGGGCTGCCCACCCCGTGCTCAGTGAGTCAGGCAGCACTTACTGCCCGTTTACTCCGCATCACATGCCAGTGGCTTCCCTTGTCTACACAGTCCCTGGACCACCCGCTGGAGAGCCCTCTGGGTGCCCACTCAACCCTGGGACTCCGGCCACCTCCACCTTCTCTGTTCCGCCAGCTTTAGTATGCCCGCAGGGCAAATACCCACGGCCCCGCCTCACCTGCACGCGCGCCTCCGTCAGCTTGGTCCTCTGCGCCAGCTCCTCGCGGGTGTAGATGTCCGGGTAGTGGGTCCTCTCAAAGGCCTTCTCCAGCTCCTCCAGCTGCTCAGCTGTGAACGTGGTCCGACTGCGGCGCTGCTTGCGTTTCAGAGGGAGGTCGGGTTCTGACTCCACGTCCGAGCCCTCGTCCAGTCGGTTCCCTGCAGCCGGGTGGGAGGGAAGGAGAGGGAGCCGGCCTAGTGAGACGGAGGGGCGCTTTGCGCCTGCCTTCCCACCCACTGCTGCGCTGACCGTCAGATCGCTCCTGAGCTCAGGAAGCGTGTTTCCCACAGCACTGCTCACCAGAGTGAAGGGGGAAAGCAACCTCCATGCCCACCCTCAGGGGACTGGTTGTATACTTTATGGCATGACTGGTCTTGCTTTTAAATGCCCTATAGTTGGGTAGTTCGGTTAGTTCCACTGACATGGAAGGATGGCCACAACATAGGACTCAGAGTAGTTCCATGATGAAATACATTTGCTGAAATTTCCTAGAGCTATATTCTCCAAGATGAGAGAATTTTGCTGTGTGTGAACTGTATCTCCATACACCTAACTTGAAGAAAAAGGCAAGGTAGGGGCGCCTGGGTGGCTCAGGGGGTTAAGCCTGTGGTTTCGGCTCAGGTCGTGATCCCAGGGTCCTGGGATCAAGCCCTGTGTTGGCCTCTCTGCTCAACGGGAAGCCTGCTTCTCCCTCTCTCTCTGCCTGCCTCTCTGCCTACTTGTGATCTCTCTCCCTCTCTGTCAAATAAATAAAATCTTAAAAAACAAACAAACAAAACAAAAATAACCTAGGGCTAGGAGGAGGGCCAGAAGAAGGGGAGGGAGGGAGACAGAGAGCACGTGCATGTGCTAAGGGCTGGCAGCCCAGAAGCTTAGATTCCAGACCTGATTCCACCCTTAAATCCCCAGAACCATGACCCCAGGAGGGCTACCATTCCCTCCTTGGGCCTCAGTTTCCCTGCTTATAATATGAAGGGTTTGGACTTTGACTTCTACACAAAGGCCCTTCCTGGGGTGTTTCAGGATCTGTGAGTAAACTTACAGGCTGGAAAAGGAGACCTTACCTGACAACCTTGGTTGTGGCCATGGCCCCTACCTGATAGTCCCCCCACCCCCCGGAGTCTGGGGGTGGATGAAGGTCATTGCTTCCTGTGCAGAAAGAGCCCAGGAGTCTGGAGCCAGCTTACTTCTCAGCCCTAGATGGAGCTATCAGGCCAGGTCCAGAACAATTGAGGTTGCAGGAAGGGCTTGATCAAGCTCCTTGGTATCAGAGCTGAAGACACCCTGGGGACTGAACTGGCTTCCCGACCCCACTGATCCTGTGCCTCTTATCCATCTTGGTCCAGCAGAGGGGATGCTAGCAAGGAATAGCCTAGCCGGGGCTCTGGAGCTGCACCCTCTTTGGCCCCCGGGGGAACGTGGGGAGCACGGAGTAGGGCCAGGAGAAAAGACCAAGGAAGGGAGAGGGAAAGAGCAAGCAGGCTGTCAGAGATTATCTTCCTCCCATTCCTGCTTTCTCTCTCCTCTTTGCCTTCAGTTTCTCTCCCCTTCCCCTCCTATCTCCATCTCTGGAATTCCTGGAAGTACTTCTGTGTTCTGTCATTCATTCGTTCACCAGAGCATCAACAAGCACCTGCTAGGTGGTGCCCCCCCCACCCCGGGCTGGGTACACTGTGCTTGCAGTGCTTAGTCTGAGTCAATCATGTGATCACACTGTACATATGGGAGAAACTGAGTCACAAAATCTCTCAGGAAGTGTCCACGCCTATTTCCACTCCTGTTCTTGTTCAGCTCCTTTAAAGGTCTGTTATACAAATAGGTCTAAGCCTCTCCCACAAGGGACAACCTCTTCCTCCCTCCTCCGAACACCTAATACAGCTTCTTAGATGATAGGTGATTGGACAGGCATTCTAGGTCACAGTAAGAGTATTTGCCAAGGCCTGGCATGGTAAATGGCACGATGGGCAACGTTGTCATAGGGCTGCATCCAGAGCTCGGATGTCACCTGGGCTTGAGTAATGCCCCTTTGTCCCAGGTCTCCTTCCCTCCCTCCTCCTGTCTTGGTCATTGGGCAGTCATCCCTGCTTTTTCTTGGCCACTGCCAGGCTGTCCCTGATTGTGATGCCACAGGACAAAGGAGACAAAAGCAGGGAGCCCTCCCTTCATCATTGCCTACATGGTCCCCAAAGGCAGAGACCTGGGGTCAGATCCAACCCCCTTATCTCCCCATTCCCGGCTGCCCAGCTTCCCATCATTGAAAGGAGGCCAAGCCAGCAGAGCTGGCATCCTAGGGCACCTTCCCCAGCACATCTGGGGCTCAGAGCCAAAGACAACTTTTCCCAAGGATTTGATCCTGAAATTCACTGCATAACCCAGAGGGGCACAGGGATGGGGTCCCGTGGGCAGTGTGGACATGAAGCACATTCACTGAACAGAGGATCTGGGGGTGGGCCATGGGGGAGCAGCTTCCTGACCAGCAGCAGTTCCTGCACTCTGCCCCAAATAGCTGTGAGATGGAAAGCTCCCAGAGAGGGGTGGGCCAGAGCTCATGCAGGTGTGGGGAGACCCCCCAAGACAGAGAGATATGGTGAGGGACCCGCTCTCTGGGTTCCTGGATCCTGTCTCTGTTCAGGGATGTGGGGAGTCCAATACAGCACAAGGATAAAACAGCCCCACCTCCCAACCTTATGGGAGAACCTCTGTCTTAGGAAGTTCCCAGTCTGATGGAGGAGGTATCACCCCCACCCACCCCATTTTGGGAATTTCCCAGTCTGGTAGAGGAAACACGGCTTCCATAAGAGTTGGGGCCAGGACAGGCACGGAACACAAGACAGCTGCCGGACTTTGGAGAGCCTCTGAGAATGAAATGGATGAGGGACAGGAAGGACGACGGGAGCTGTTGGGCTTGTCAAAGCTTAAAAGTGGGCAAGAAAGAGTCTGTTCAGGGCCGAGTCCAGCCCAAGAAAGAGTCTGCTCAGGGCCGAGTCCAGCCCAAGGAAGAGTGTGCTCAGGGCCGAGTCCAGCCCAAGAAAGAGTCTGCTCAGGGCCGAGTCCAGCCCAAGGCTAGGCTGCTGGAAGTGGAGAGAAAATCACCAGCGACCATCCCTTCCAGCTTCCACCTCAACCACTGCCCCTCCTCCCAAGCCTGCTCAAAGCCGCTGATTCTGGAAGCCTCTGTGATACCAGTGAGGTCCCACCACGTGCGCAGATGAGCCCATCACTCCACCCGCTTCCCTGGCCAGCTCCCGGCATCCATCAGACCATCTCACGTCTCCTGCCTTTAATCGTGAGCTCCCTCTGCTTGAAACGCTTCACCCCCTTCCTCTGGGCTTCCTCCGGCTTATCCAGCAGAACCCAGTTCATGGGGGGCCTCCCCCAGCAAGGCTTCCTGAGTGCGTCCACGTTGGTCTCTGTGCCCCTTCATGGGCTCTCAAAGCTCATCAGGGGACCCTGAACCTGCCTGTTTCTGGGTCTCTCAGTCCCATCGGACTGGGAGATCCCCAAATGGAGCAGAGACTGTGCCTAGCACACAGCAGGCGCTCAGTAAAAGACTTCTTAGATGAATAGGGCTTGGCAGAACAAGCACAAAGTGCCTTTTGAACTCAGACACACAGCAACAGTCATCACCCAATGTGTATACACCGCACCCTATAGTTTACAAGGTCTGTCCCTGTTTCGCCGCAGTCTCTCCCAATAACCCCAGAGGACCGAGCAGGTACTATTAGCCCCATTTTACAGATGATCAGTGAAGTCCTGGGGTGGTGGGGCTGGGAAGAAAACCCAGAACTCAGGACTCACAGCCCAGCAAAAGTCCCCTTTGCCACAGAGTACTCCAGGTGGTGGAAAATTCCATTTCTGAGCCAGGGGGTGGGGGGGGGAACCCAGGTAGCTTGTTCTCCATCCCTGTCCCCAAACTTCTCCTGCTCTCCCTCTGGCCAGAGGAAGACACTTGAAAGGAGATGGAACTACCTGCTTCTCAGAGGGCGGGAAGCTGCGGATCCCAGTCCTCCTAGATCTGAGGGAGACAGCGATGGCCTTGTTTGGGGTCCTTCTCCGAGTGCACCCCCCACCCCCACCCAGCGACGCCCTCCCACCCGGGCTTCTGCGCTCCCCCTCCCTGCTGCCTCCGAACCCAGCCTTTATTACAGTTTAACATGGGCCGGGCTCGAGCTGCAGCAGAGAAACGAATCACATAATAGTTGATATGCGTTTTAATCAAGTAATTCGGGCAGAGCCGAGAGCTGGCGAGTGTGGGCCCGGCGTCCCTGAATACCAAACAGGCCTGGGCGCAGGTCTCGGAAAATGGAAAAGTCATTTACAGCTCAGCTGGGGGCCCGGCGAGCTGGGGCCAGGGCGGGAGCCCCTCCCGGCCCCTCCGAAGAACCACTCAGCTGTAACCAGTGCCTGCGGGAGCCGGGCCCCACACAAGGGCTGGGAGCCGGGATCCCCAGCTTGAGGGGACAGAGAGGCCGGGCTTGGAGCCCGCATGAAAGCTCCCTGGAGGCCAGCCCCTCCTGTCCACCACCTCTGTCCACACTTCTCTTGGGTGCCCACCTCAGCACCGCCACCCCGGTGTCCAGATCGAAGGCCTGGTACTCAGCCCTAGCAGCCTCTTCCTCCTTCTTCGTGCCTCCCAGGCAGCCAGCTCAGCACCAAAGCAGGGGTGGGCAGGGAGGGACACAGGACTCAGAATCCCTAGGGGCTCCAAACCTCCCTCCTATAGCCACATCCCCAGCCCTGGCTCATTATGACCTCTCCTCTCTCCCTGGACTCCAGCAACCATCTCCTGCTCTGGCAACCACAGGCCTTTGCACAGACTGTGCCCTCTGCCTGGAGCGCCCTCCCCGTGCCCCCCTAGGCCTGCCACTGGCCGCTGTCTGGGCCAAAGTGAGCGGAGATCTCAGAGCACAGGCTCCTGAAGCAGTCGGCCTGGATGTAAATCATGGATAATATTAGAGACCCACCCCCCCAACCTTGTTTGCTTTGCCTTTTTCCACACCACATAACACAATCACATGGGCTAACTCTTCTATTTTTTTGCACACACACCCCGCCCCCCCATCGTCTGGGCCATCACTAGAGCTCCATGACAATGGGTGGTTTCATCTTTGTTGTTCACTGATAAGTCTCCAATGTTTGGCACAAAGTGATGACCAAATAAATATCTGTGGAATGAATGAATGAATGAATGAATGAATGAATAAGAGGATAGTGAAGCACATGAAACAGTACCAGGGACAGCAGTGCTAAGGAAATGTGAGCTTCTGTTGATCCTTACCCTTTTCAATTAGCTTGGGATCACTCTTCCAGGAAGCCTTCCGAGGTCACCCCCTCTCCTGGTTCAGAGGTGCCCACCTCTGTGCTATCATTGCTGGAGCTCAGTCAAACTGTCCACACTTGGTTCACTTCAGTCCTGCCCTCTGGGAGGGCTCCTGGGGGTTGAGAGGCACTGACGAGGTGGGGATTTCTGTCCAACTCTACACCAGCAACTGAGTCAATGGCCCAGCTTCACTCTCCCAACTCAAGGAAAGGAGAGGCAAGGTGGAACTCTCACTTTATTACAACCTAAACCTGACAAACCTTTTCTTTCTCTGGGAAGTCCCTATCCACCCCCACCAGGGTACTTTTTTAAAACTTGGAACTGCAGGTACAGAATTTGCATTACAAAATATGGAGCCCTGTGGGGTGTTCTTGGGTCACGGCTTCTCTGCTAACAACCCAGCACTGTTCTTAGGCACTAGAGGGCACTCTTTATACATTCCTGCTAGGAAGGGGCATCTCTAGGAAGAAGGAAGCAGTACTGTTTGAAGTGGTACTGTGTCGTTGCACCGCCAGAATTCAGGGCCACACTGTCTTGCGATGGAACCAGAGCTGTCTCTGCAGGGGATTGTGAACCAAGCCCAAGTCACATGTGGGAAAGAAGAGAGAGTGTGTAGAGTGCTGGAATTGTCTGGGTGTAGCTATTTAAAATAAGGTTTCCCTGCTAAAGCAAGAGGTTAAAACAAAGATCTCAAGAGAGTCCTTCCAACTCAGTCTCTTTAACCTGTTGGCATCATATGCTGCAAATGCGGAGCTTTGGAAGGGGGCACAGCAGCTGTGGACTAGGGGAGGGGAAAGGGCAGGTGACTTGGGGGCACGAGGAAGCCCACTATAGGAGGAGCTCAGCTCACCATCTCCTGTAACACTCTTTCTCTGACTTTAAGACAACCTTACAAATAACCACCAGTTTTTATTCCCTTCTTCTTTGTGCTGTTTCAGCCATTTACTCATTGACCTCATGTAAGGACAGGAAGAGCCAAGCTTGGTGCTGGGTGGACAGCAGAGCCCGCTATGCCAGCACCTAAAGGAAGCCTGTCAATGGGTCCCATCTTTGTGGCCCAGGCTGACAGGCAGTGGGGAGAGAAACGTGGGGTCAGATGGACCTGGGTTTGAATTCTAGATCCGCCTCTGACAAGCTATAGATGCCGGGCAGCATTGTTGAACACTTGAGCCTCGCTTTCTTCATTTCTGAAATGGGATGGTGCTGGGATCCAGAGCCCCCTCCCCACACTGAGCCACCAAGCAGCTGTGCCTCCAGACCCAGAGTCCCCTCTGGTTCAGAGAGCCTGGCAGGGGGCAGCTGGTCCTCCAGGCTCACACCCTGAGCTGCTGTGTGACCCCGAACATGTCACTCACCCTCTGGGATCCTCATCTCCCCACCCATTCCTGGAAATAAGAATCCATGTGCCGACCCCGTGGGGTGCCATGTGGCTACACGGGGTGGGGGTGGGAGTGACCTCAGGAAACACCAAGTGGTGCCTCTCACACGGTACTTCTGGCCTGCTCCCCACACTAACTCGGGAGTCACCCCCTACTCTGGGTCATAGATTCATCTGTAAAATGAGGAAAGTAATCATAAGTCATCATGCACCAAGATAAAATGAATTACTACAAGACAAGGGTTTATACCAGCGCTGGGTATACAGTAAGTTCTCAATATACACTAACTATTATTATTATAATTATGATGATGATGATGATGGTGATGATCGCTGGGCTTTTTTAAAAGACTATTTTTAAGTTACCTCTGTCCCTGATGTGGGGCTCAAACTCACAACCTTGAGATCAAGAGTTGCATGCTCTACCGACTGAGCCAGCCAGGCGCCCCTCATTGATGCTGGTGTTACTGGCTTCGGCATTCACCGAGAATTTAACCTCCCTCTGCACCCCGCCCACAGGCAGGCACGGTTTCGGAGCACACAACACAAAGGAAGGAATGCACGTGTGAATGAATGATTGAATGAACGGCGACCCCTTTGTTATCCCTCCCTCGTTCTCCTACAGCCGAGTGCTTGGCACAAACCTCAGGAGGCCCACTAACCGGCCCCTGTCCGCCTTCCCCCCCGGGGAGGTCATCCCCAAGGCAGAAGGTGCCCGCTGAGCAGAGGGCGCGGCGGGCACAGGAACTCGCAGGCACGAAGGGCCAAAGAGGGATCCTGGCCCTCAGGAAGCGGCCCTGGCCCTGGAGGAAGCCTGGCTCGAGTCCTCAAGGTCAGCGAAGGGGAAACAGCAGCTGGGGCCCCAGCGGCCAGATGAAGCTGCCCCGCATGGCGGGCGAGGAAAAGGCAAGCCGGCCACCCGTCGGCGCCCCACAATGCCACTGTGAAAGGGCCATATGCCTGAGAAGTCAAGCCTGCTGGCCCAACTGGCTCTGCCCGCCACCCCCTCGCCCCTCCTCGCTGCTAGAACTCCAGGAGGCGGAGAGGTTCAGCTAGTTGCAAAGTCATCGAAGGAGGCAGAAATGGAAAAGGGCTCAGCACCCCTGTTGGCCCCTACCTCCTTTCGTCCATCGAACCCCCTGCCTCCAGACTCAGCCCCGAGGAAGGGCTTCCACCTGGGGCTCGCTGGACCCTCAGATCCTGAGGACGGGGCTCTGAGGTCGCACAAAGCCTCCCTCCCGTGGCGGGACGGGGCATGAAGGCCTCCGGAGAATAAACCTAGAGCCACGCCGGGTGCCTTTACTGCCTCGAATTGCAGCATCCTGTGGAAATCCTAAGAGGGATGGGTATGATCAGCCCCATTCTACAGGTGGGGAAAGGAGGCTCAAAGGGTAAATGAAAGCTGGGCAGCTGGCCCCGGAGGCCCACTGGAGCCAGGCATCCAATGGCTTTGCAAGGGCCCAGGAGCGCCTTACCCCGCAGGCTCCTTCCAGGCCTTCGTACTGCACTGGGGCCTGGGCTGACGCTCTACTCTACCTCCTGGATCCCCCTCCTGCAAAGCTGCACCTGGAGTCCACCTAGACCTCGAGGCTCTCCCTGAACCCCCGAGGGAGGCATCTGCGCCACCCTCCCAGTGCTTGGCATTGACTCCTGCTGGAGACGGACGATGAACGTCTAATTCATCTCTTCTGTTAACCAAATACACCGGATCATCCGGCTTGCGAGAGCTTCAGCTGAACTTCCTGCGTGTGAGGACGGGGTCTCCCTGCCACAGAACTGAGGACCCTCGGCCTCAGAGAGAGGTTGTGCTTTCCCGATCAGACTGGGAGTGTCTTGAAGGTGGAAACTCTGATTTCTCTATTATAACTGGGTGTTTCCCCGTGCTGGGTAACAGCACTGCGGGTCCTATCATTACTATAATGTTCTTAATGACAGTCGTTGGTAGGAACAGAAAAGCAAGCCAGGCTTCCACTGCCAGGGGTGGGTGAGGCTCATTAATAGCGGGCAGCCTCCCTCCTTAGAAACTACAAGCTTGACCTGGGAAGGCCACCTCCTAGAACAGACTTCCTCTCTGGAGACCAAAACCAAAGCCAAGAACCAGAGGCACTACTCCACCTATTGCTGCCTCCAGGAATTCTGGGTAAAATGAAAATATTTGCGGCAGAAGCACCCTCCACCCTGGCTACAGGCACCCAGCACCCTGGTCAGATGAGGCAACGGTCACCTTGCCCAGAGGAGGGACTCCAGCGAGTCTGGTGGGAAAGACTAGGAGCTCTGGGTTAGAGCCCTGAATTTTATCCTGACTTTGCCTCCAACTTGCTGTGTGACCTTTGGCAAGTCTGAACCCCTCTCTGAGCACCATTTTCCCGATCCCTAAAAACCAGAGGTCCTCCTGGATCTCTAGGAACAATCCTGAGAAGGGGGCCGGGGCTATATCTGATTCATTCACTACTTCACACTCCCAGAGTTCAATACCGCTCCTGGCACACAATAGGGCTTTCAATAAATGCCTATTGGTAGATAAATAATGACCGATCGATGGGGCAGAGCTCCAGAAGGGACTAGGATTCTAAGTCTGTGCACTATGGGACAGTGGGACAGCAGAGATTTTTCTGTTCTTGTGGGGACAGGGGGAAGGACAGACTTCAAGACCCTCCTATTCTGTTTCTCAGTCGTCCCCAGGCCCTCCTTCTTTTAGGGGAAGGGGGTAGGGAAGAAAGTTTATCTCTCCCCTTTCCTCTCCTTCCCTCTCCTCCCCTCCCTCTCCGCCCCTCCCCAGGCCAGTCCTGGGCCCCTTGTGTCTCAGGCTGGGCTGGTCGCTGGGCAGCCAGAGGCCTTTCATGTGCATTCTCCGACTCCCCTCCCCTCCCCGAAAGCTCTCCCGGGCAACCCCACCCTGTCCTGCTCCCATCAATCTGCCGCACCCTGGCCTCTCCAGCTGGCCCGGCTGGGCTGTTCCCAGGCAGAGCAGGTCCACAGTGGAAGGTGGTGGAAAAATGTGGACAAATTTCTGATTTGCAACACTCTGGGAAAGAGTTTATTGCCATTGTTTGCGGACGAATGTATAAATAAAGCAAGGCGAAGATTGCAGGGGGAGGCCGATGAAAGGCAGAAAACGAGAAATTTTATGGCCATAAGAAGCGTACTCTAATGGTGATTTTTGAGGCACTGGACCATGGTAGTTACTTAGCCAAATGATCGCTGTGAAGCTGGGCAAGGCGGCTTATTTCTTAATTACTATTACGTATGATGTCAGGCAGATGCCCCAACCCTGGAAAACTTGGTCCTGAAGCAGACACCGGCTCGGAGTCAGGTCCCAGGGCCCGGGGTTCTGGCGGGCCGGTGGGAGGCCATCCCCTGTGCCCACTGCCCTCTCTCCCTGCCCCAGGCTCCTGTCCTCCGACGGGAACCCACCCGCTCCTTGCGTAGGTGCCCAGCACATGCCGGCTTCGAGCCAGCCACGGCAGGTACAGCACAGAATGAAACAGACGCAACGTCTGGCCTCAAAAGATTTTCGCAGGAAGCACCTTGGGGCTCATGTTGGACTCCTCACTGTGTGTCTCTGTGCAAGGTAACTCAGGACTGGACAGAAGGGGGGAGGATGTGGGCTGAGTGGCCAGAAGAGGGCTGCTAGGGGTAGGACGGGGAGGCTGGGACATGCTGTGTCCCCTGCCTCTGTTTCTTCACCTGTAAAAAAAGGGGGTGGGTGGGTGGGACTAAATCATCCCCGTTTGGGGCATGATTCCCTGATGCAGTGATTCTCTTGCTCTCACAGTTGATGAAGTTGATTTTTTAAAGGTGACCAGCACTGGCCCCATGAAACACTAGGCTCTTATCTTACTGGTTCACCACTGTCAAGGAACAGAAGGAGGACGAGGGTTCCGGTCTACTGAGGGCGTCCTGTGTACCAGGAGCTCAGTAGGCACCATGTCCTCTCACGACCTTCCTGCCCGTCATCTCAGTGCTCCTCCGGGAACCCTCGGAAAGGCATGGAGACTTTCTCAGATGCTATGTTGTAAAGCCTCCGTCAAGCCCCGGATGGATCCCAAAGTCACCAAATACATTCCAGGTAAATCGAGCGCTGCCCCCCTCATACCTTGCAGACCAGCATTAGGCCATCAGAGTCCCCTGGGGGGATTGCTGAAACACAGAGTGCCAGCCTCTGCCCCAATCCATCCCAGGTGGATGGAGCCAAGAAAGAGCATTTCCAACAAGTCTGCGGGTGGTGCTGATGCTGCTGGCGGTGACCCCACTTTGGAACCACTGTTCTACAGAAACAGAGAAAAATATCAACAGCCAACACAAAAACCACCCTGCTCTGGGGGAAGGGGAAGCATACGACTCTTCTTCCCTCTTATCAGAACAGAGGGGCTGCAAGAGAGTGCCAAGCCCGCACCCCCTGCCCCCCAAAGGACCCCAAACCTGAAGTGTTCTTCACACTGGGATTGGCGGGGAGAAGACTCAGCCCAGGGTGGGCCCAGCCAAGGAGCCAAGCTTGGCAGGTAAACTTCCTTCTCTGTGGTCCCTGCTCCTGCCACTTGCCATGGTGTCTGCGTCATTAGGTATTTTTTTTTTTTAAAGATTACTGATTTATTTGAGAGGAGAGAGAGAGAACGAAAATGGGGGTGGGGGGCGGGAGAAGCGACTCCCCGCTGAGCAGGGAGCACGCTGCTGCCTGTAGGGCTCAATCACAGGACCCTGAGATCATGAGCTGAACTGAAGGCAGATGCTTAACCCGCCGGAGCCACCCAGGTGCCCCTGGGTCATCAGATTCTTGACAGACCACAGCCCAGGATGCCTGGAGTCCCAACCAGGACCCATTCCACCCCTTCTCTCTGCCTTGGCTCTGTACCTGGGTCCTCTTCCCCTTCCCCCTACCGTCCCAGGAAAGAGTTGTAACAGTATCAGGGACCACGCCTGACACCTGCTTCCTCCCTGACCCACCTTCCTATCTCCTAGCTTGAATTATTCAGAGAGGCAATGTTTCTGCTCCAGAAGGATGATTTTTTTTTTAATCCGTTTTGTTCATTGCTTAATTTCCAATGCCCAAAAGAGGGCTAGGCCCATGGGAAGAGGTCAACACATGTTTATCCAGTGGCTGAATGAATGAATGAGTGAGCGAGTGAATGCATGAATGCGTGGCCTCTTCCTACGTGCCCAGAGCCATCCAATAACTTGGAACATTCCCACAGACACCTGTGACAGTTTGTTTTTCGAGCCAGCGTGACTCCTGGTGAGCAAGTTAGGATCGTCCAGCAAAACCATCTCATTAGAGATGTTCATGCAACAACAGATGCCTGGCCCCAAGCTGAGAGCCCCAGCTAGCCAGCTGAACTGCTCCAAGAGATCCAGAGGACTGATGCTCTAGAAACCAACACACACGTAATCCGCTGATTTCCCCCTTCTGCGCCCAGATGTTTGGTCCACTCAGAGGTGACCCCAATGCAAATGTGTCTTAATGAAGTCTTCAAAGTCACCTCCACTGCCGTGGGGTGATCGCCCAGCCACCCCGGACCGTAAGCATCTCCTGGCAAAGAGCCTTCGGCTTTGGAAGTGGGTTGCTGGAGGGAGCCAGTTTTTAAGGGAGTTAAAATCCAATTTGATCCTGCTGCTTACGCCTTTTCTAGTTTGATGTGCTTTTGATAAAAACATTTTTTTTGATCAATAAAAATAAAATCTGTTACTCGCACCCTGGGGCAATTACTACTCCGGGCTCCATTTGCTGATTCTTGATAGAATATATAATGCTATTTTTCCAAAATGTGGTCAGCCACAGGTTAGCTACATTAAACCAGCAGGGCGGGAGTGGAATCTGAAAATGTAGCAGTTCTCAGAGGGCAAAGTCAGGTTCTAGGGGCTGAGGGATGGGACTTCCCAGTTCTGAAGGACAAGCGGTCCTCCCCACAGAGAGAACACAGGGAGAGGTGCCCTTACCTGGAACCAGGTACTCTGGCCTGGCTGGTGCCCCAGGTAACTGGCATCAGCCCCCAACTCAGACCTGGCGGGCCCTGATGTCCGAGCGGTTCCAAGGAGAAGACTCAAAGAAGGGCAATGCTTTACCCAAGGTCACATAGCTGCACGTGGCCACGTGAGGGCCGGGACTCCAGTCCATTGGGACTCTGAGCCCACGTGCAGACCCCTGCCGCTCCATCTTTCATTTCTCTAAGTGAGGGTGGAGAAAAGGCCTTGAAAGGTGGAGAACATTCCCACGCCAGCTCGTCTTTTCTGACCCTCCCCTGCGCCCTCCCCTTCTTCCCAAGTGCCATACTGCGCCGGTTCCAAGTAGCCCTGATCGGGGCAGCTGGAAAGGCCAGCTTCCTCTGGCCTGGGGTTGCATGTGGAGGAAGGGGATGGGGCATTTGAGATACGGATGGCTCTCATGGGAAGCTGCTGGGGCCTGGGCTTTGGGGAATCAGTGCAGAAGGACACACACCTACTGTTAGCCATGGTCCTACTGTGTGCACGCATGTGCGTGCATGTGCCTATAGTCAGGCACGATTTCACTTTCTGTTACATATTTCTGAACAACGACAACAAAATATGATCTTTTAGTAAAAGAATCCTACATATCCTGCAAGGGTCAGGGGAGGGAGACTGTTTGGTGGCCTCACAGACGTGAGATGCCAGGCGAGGGGACCCAGGGACCAGATTCAGAGGGTCAGTGGTGAGAGAGAGGGGATTCTGAGTCAGGGAAATTCTTGAGAGTGCCTGGGGATGAGGGAGGGGTTTGTGTGGGAGGTGTGGACACTGGTAACCTCCGTGGCTGCTGAAGGACAGAAATAAGCCAAGACGGAGTACCCAGTGGGCGCCAAGCCTACCCAAAGACATAAAGCAGACCCGTGATGCAAGATTCGAATTCAAGCCAGCTGAGCCTGTGTTTACTCTCCCAGCCCCCTCGCACGCAGCCACAGGGGGCCCCCCAGCCCAACCTTCGGCTCCCATTGCTCTCAGGCTCGGCCGCCTGCCCGCTAATTAGATTCCCCTGGAAATAAGAGTTCATTGTACAGTCCCGCTAAAGGCAAACTGATTTCACAATTTCTTTTCTTTCCTCCTCTTAATAACTCGCAATGTCTCAAGGAGGTTTCACTTACAGCTTGCACACTGGAAAATTATTCTGTCTCTCATGCACTCATTTTTCTCTTAAGGAAAATTGAAAACTGGATTTCTCCTCCATCAGCAGCCCCCTCGCTTTGCCTGTCTTGTGCCCAGACTATTCTAGTCCTTGGCCCCTCTCTACCTTGCAAGCAAGCCCCCCCCAACCCCGCCTCCCTGCCCCACAGCCTGGAAAGGCTGGCAGCCCCACTGATCTTGGGAACAGGGAGGCGTCTTTCAAAAGTTTAGAGAGGGGCCGGAGGGTGGGAGGGAGGCATGCGGTGGGGGGCGAGGCGGTCCCCTCCGCTGCCGGATGCATTTGCCTCCAGAGAACTGGACGGGCTCCAGCACTTTTGAGGTAGGAGCTGGGTGAGTGAGGGGCCTTTATTGGTCCCATCGGGTTCCCGTTAAGTGTCAGAGAGTAAATTATAAACAAATGGGTCCCATTTCCATTTCTGAAGGCATCTCCCGCCCTGCCTTCGCCCTCCACATTTAAGGGTACATGCCCCTAAGTGGTGCCTGATGGGATGAGGAGCCAGGTGGGTGGTGGCACACAGGTGTGGGTTGTGGTCTGCACAGCCCGCAGCCCCTGCTGGCTGGCCGGCACCCACTCCCCAGGCCTTGGGGCCAGACCAGGGAGTGATGCGTGACAGATGGACAGATGGACAGAGAGATGGACACTCCCGCGGGACTGTTGATCTGGGCTATAAGTTAGCAGGTTTCATGAATTAGGGTTTGAGAGCCCGCCCCCACCCCAAGGGGGAAGCGAGAGGGTAGAGGAGGGTGCTTGCTGGAGAACGAGGCCTGGGCCAGGGCTGGGCAGCTGGGGCGGCATGAACGGCCACCGCCATGGGCTGGAGCCAGGGAGGAAGACAGCAGGTCTCAGGGCCCCGCACTCAGAACGGGCTGGAGCCCGTCCAGTTCTCTGGAGGCAAATGCATCCGTGTGGGACGGAATGGGACCCTGAGCTGGGCAACCGAAAGCCACCCACTCCCCCGTCCCTCTCCGCCCCTTCCCAGCTTCTACTGCCCCTGCTCCCATTGTGAGAGCTGGAAGGGGGAGAAAGATCCAGCCACACCCATGCAAACAACTGATCTTACAGGAACTGGGACCATTCGCCAGGCACCAAGGCCCCGGCACTTACGATCTCATTGAATCCTGGCATTCGCATCCCCACTTCATAGACAAGGAGCCTGGAATGCAGAGAAACCGTCACCAGTGGCCACCCCAGCTCCTCAGAAACGCCCCTCAGTGCCACGCACCATGACGGGCTTCGTGTGGATTAGTGGCTCTGTTCCAACAACGTCACACTGTTAGTCCATTTACAGATAAGGAAACCAAGGCTCAGAGAGGCAGAGGCTGGGGTCAGTCTCAGGTCTGGTGCAGGCACCGGCCTCCCTGTTTAGGATGGCTTCTCCCCGTGGACTGGGTCTCTAACGTTTGAGACCTCCTTTCTGTATCAGGAGAGTCTAGAAGTTCAAACTAGAAGCGACTTAAGAGATCATTCCGTCCCATCTCATCATCTTACAGATGAGAACACTGAGCCCAGAGAGAGCATGTGACTTGCCAGAGGACACACAGCAGGTCAGTGCAAGAGCTCATACTGCTGTCAGGGGTCGGGCCCGCTCTCTGGTCCCAGAGATCCGCAGACACTCTCGGGGTGTGGCCAACGCCAGGCCTGCCCAGCCAGGGACGCTTGACCATGCTGCCAATAACTCCACGTAAGCTATGTCCTGGGGCCACCGAGTCACGACAGGCTCTGGAGCTCTAAAGATGCTCTGGGTTCCTGGCCTCCACTGTCAGGCTGGAAGCAGTGCCAGGGGCTGCTGCAGACCTGGGAGGAGGACCAAGAAGAAGGCTGAATAAGGCCAAGTGCTAGGAAACGAGTGGTGTCCGGCCAGGCTTAGGATCCAGAAACATCCTTCCTTTGTTCCTGTGGCAGAAACAGCAGAGCTGCCAGCACGAGGGGACTCTGGAGACCAGGCACTGTGGGTCTGAATCCTGGGTGACCTCGAGCTGGTCACTTAGCCTCTCTGAGCCCTAGCATCTAGGAGGCAGGGGGGCTGCTCAGGCAAAGCAAGTGTCTGAGAGGAAGGGGAGGCAAGAGAGAGACTCCTGTCCTTTGGCCCCTGATCCCTCCCGAGGGCCCCAAAGAAAACCGACACAATCACTTGCTATCTCCTCGTGGGCTCTAACATGTTGCAGGAAGAAACATGAGGACCTGGCCTGGGAAGGGACTGCGCTAGGGCTGAGTCACTGTTTGCCGAAGGTTACCTGAGATGTGTCCAGACAGGAACCAGCCAGGGTCCTCCTGCAGGGCCTCCAGACACACCAGCCTGCCCAAAACCAGGACAAAGGCAACCTCCTTCTGGGGAAAGCCATGCCAAGCCAGGAATACAGATCCAGAGGAAAGCTTATGTAAATGTATGCAAAAATCCCTGGCTCGGAGCAGGGCTCCGTGAATGGAAACCATTATTACCTTAACAAGCATTTAATGAGCACCTACTAGGTACCAGGTGCTGTCTCACACACTGTGGCCCTTCTATCTGTGAGGGGCACTGGTGGCCCTGGGTGTTTGCAGGTGAGGACGTGGAAGCCGGGAGGGGGAGGCTCAGGCATCGTGTGGTTTCAACACCCACAGCTCTGACTCTGGGTGAGGGGTCCTCAACCTGGGCTGCTCACTGGAATCCCAGAATAATGGTCTGGGGTGCAGCTTGGGCACCGGGATGCTGAGAGCCACCCCTCTGGACCCCTGGGTTTTGCTCTGGATTTGCCCATCTCCTATTCAGCTCCCGAGGCAGCAAGGCTCAGAGAGAGTGTGGGAGGAAAGATGATAGAGATTTCAGAGGGAGGCGAGAACTGGGAGTTGGGGAGGATGCATGTGACCTATTGGCCTTGGCTGGGGGTAGAGAAAAGACCAGACCTCCCCAAACCTTGGTGCTTCTTGGGCCAGCTCAGGGGAAGGGGTCCCAGACAAAGGTGACAAGTGAGGCAGCAGCTCCTGGGACTGGGTGGGAGGTGGGTTGGGGGTGGTCCACTGCTTGCTTCTACCACATCCTCAGAGAAAATACCCACCCCCCACCCCTCTCATCTCCCTCCTCATCCCAAGGACCTCCTGACTTATAAAGACTATAAGTGTGCATTTCCTCGCATCTAAACTCAAATCCCTCCAACTCCAGCCTCCAGAGTACCCCTGCTTGTGCTCCCCTGTCATGTGATGATCTGGCTTCTTGGGAAAAGGTCTCCCTTTACGAGGCTGTTGCAAAGTCAGGGCTGTGAGACCGAAGCATCCTTCTTTGCCCTGCGGCTCTCTGAAGGATGGAGGGGAAGCCCAGACACAGAACTAACATCTCCCTGCCCCTTCCCTCTCCGCAAGACTTCACACTAGACCAAGAACCTCCCAGTGCTATTAATCTCCCCCGTTTTACAGACGGGGAACAGACATAGAGCAGTAATGCAGGCTGCCCAGCGGCACATGCGTGAAGCTGTGGTAGGGTCAGGACTTGAACCGGGCTCCTCAGCTCAGCTGCTGAACCAAGAACAAGCCGCTGGGGTCATGCCATCTTGGATCTGCAGCAGGAGGGAATGGAGTTGGACCAAAGGAAGAATTGCTTGCTCTCAGTAAGTCTATGCCCTACCACCAGCTGCTTTGGGGGAAGCTATAGAATGTCTCAGCGGCCTTTCCTGATGACCCCAAAGGACCCCTGCCCCGTTCCGCTTACCACTGGAGTCAAGCTCCCAGATGCCTGTCCCCCACCCCCACCAACCAGTCTGAATGTTTCCCCAGGTGAGTTGGAGGGGAAATTCAATCCTGTTTCCTTTCCTCCAAACGTGCCAAAAGCTTGTTTGCTCTGAGAGGCCCTTGAGGCCTTGGCTTCCCTGGTTTCAAATAATTGACTTTCAAAGCCTGTCTTCAGGTGGAACGCTGCCACGTAGCACCTGGGTGAAGGGCTGAACCCCGAGGACATTGCCAGGGAATGAGTGGGGAGGTGCCTGGGCTCCATGATTGGCCAGATGCCTTCCACAGTCACCTCTGGGCCCACTGACCCCTTCCCCCACCCGGAAGCTTGTCCCATGGTCACTGGCTGGCATGGGGGCCGGAGACGTGGGAGGCAGGCCCCATGGTGCTCCCCAAGCTCTTGCTGCGCAGCTATTAGAGAGAATGTGGTACATGCAGGTGTGTTCACCTGTGCCACTAGCCCTCCTGGGGCTTAAGGCAGAAAGCCTGCCACCCTACGACCCAGCCCACAGGTCTGAGCCCTCAGGGTGTCCCCTAGACCACAGCTGGGCCACTGCACATGGGGGGGGTGAGAGAGGCTTGAGGTTTGGGGTGAGTGCAGAGCTGGGCATTTTCCCCTCCACACTAAGTTATTTTGAAATGGAATGAGTTTCATTGGCTCAGTCTCCTACCTCGGACCTCTGTGTTGGCCAGAGACCATGAACGCTCTAGAGTGTCGTCAAGGCCACTGCCATGGAGAGCCAGGTTGCCATCAACCCCTCTCCGTCTGCCCTGACTGCAAAAAACAGCAAGCCACCCACATTTATCGAGCACTTACAGTAAGCAGGCAGTCTGCTAAGCTGTGTGCGTGGGTCATACCATCTAAGGGACACGGCCAATCTATATGAAGCCCCCGTTGCCCCTGGGGAAGCTGAGGCCCAGAGAGATGCGGTAGTTTTCCCAAGGACACACAGCAGAGTCAGAATGGGCGTTTGGGTCTAGCTGACTCCAGGACCTGGGAGCCTCGCTACCACCTGACACCGCCACGGTTAGAATCACTAGGAGCAGGAGGTGGCATCTCTGACTGCACCTCATGAAATGTTTTCAGGGAAAGGGACCGCATTCACCTGTTTCCTTTCAGGATCTGGGGTTCACCTGTCATGGTCCAGGGGGTCAGCCTATGTCTGGGGAAGAGGTCCCAGAGTAGGGATTTCCTGGCTCCCCCCACTTTGAGCCTCACCCTCCTCATCTGCAAAGTGGGGGCACTGATCTAGATGGTCCAAAACCCTTCCCTCCACTGGGTTTGACACTCCACCGCTCACTGTGTGACTCGGAACTACTGGTGTCTGTCGCCCTCTGGGTCTCAGCTTCCCGATGTGTACAACAGGGGTGATGGGCCACTTCACAGAGGATTGGGAGGGTCGCAGTCCTGGGAGAGCTTCGGAAACTGCAGCGCACTGGCCGCATGGGAAGCTTTGTCTTCCTTTTCCCAGGTCGCCAGCTCCCCATCTGTTACGCCTCCTGGCCTCCTCTGGGTTCAGGTTCGGAAGACTCTCAACAGTGGGGAGGGAAAAAAAAAACCCAGATGTGGCTCCAGGCCGTGTGGGGGCCCCGAGAGAGGTCAACGCTGCGTCAGAGGGATAAGACCACCTTTCGGGCCGGCTGGGATCTGTGCAGGGCCTGCTGCTAATCAGCTGTGTGACCCTGGGCAAGTCACTTAACCTTTCCGGGGCCTCTGCCCCTCCATCTGTGAAAGTGAGAGGGTCAGACTGGATGCTTCCAGGGCTGACAGGGGAGGGGCAGGGCTGATGGAGGAGACCCTTTTTTTTCTGCTCCAAAGCCTCATCTTTGTACAGGGATCTGGCGGAGCTGTGAGTTTCAAGGTCCCAGACCAAGAAAGAAAACTAGAACCCAGATGCCCCATGTTCTTAATGCCAGTGGGGGAAGTGTGTGCTTACTAAGCCTCCCTGTCTCTCTGGGCAGGGGGTGGTGGGGGGAGGCTGGGGTGGTAGGGACCCATCCTGGACGGGCTGGGAGCAGCTGACCTTCACTTCTAGTTCAGGTTAAAGCCACCTAATGGCTCCTGGCTGGTCAGGAGAACATCAGGGCTGCTCATTTTTTACCTCAGAGCGAGGCTGCTGTTCTTAACTGGAGTCTGTCCGTTGAACACGGCGGTTACATTTTAGGGTGGGGCCAACCCCTCCACACACCCCAGAATATTCCAGAGGACTTAGAATCAGAAAACATACATTCAAATTCCATCTCAGCTACTTTCCAGTGGGAGGCCCGTGGTGATCATTCCTGGCCTCTGTCTTCCTTCTGAAGAGCCTCAGTCTTACCTTCTGAAAAATGGGGACAGCAATGGCTTCTAGAATGGACAGGTGAACGTCACAGGCATGGGGGCAGGCACCTCTGTCCTCACCGGTCAGACTGACAGCGACTAAAGCCACTGACAGAACTCACTGTCAGCGAGACATCCAGAAGAGGAAGCCCCCTTGTACCAGCCTCCAGAAAACGACGTCCCCAACGTGCCATTCACTACCGAAGTCCAGAATGGGGCGCGTTGCAGAACCCATTTTGCCAAAATAAACATATGTGTACATACGCACCTTTCCCGGAGGAGAGATATCTAGACGATCAGATTCCCAAATTATTTGCAATATTTAACTGGGGCTCAGGGGGCCGAGGATCGGGGGGAAGGATAAGCCTTTTCCTTCTATACCTTCTAGCCTGTGACTTCCTTTTCCCCACCACAAGTGTGTCATTCTCGTATAATAAAGAACCAATAAAATGTTGTCGAACTTTGGACACCAGCTTCCTTTTTTCCCTCATTCCAAGCAGAAGCCTGACCGGAAGCTTCAGCCTGTCTCACGGGGCAAGTGCATAATGATGGCAGGAATGAATGAAGGGACGAGCCAGCTAAAGGAGGAACAAAGGGGCAACGCCAGGCCTTCTTCACAAAGGTTATGTCACACCACTGAGCATCCCTCAGCGTGTCCGTCCAGGATGTGGGCAGGGGTCACAGACCTCAGGCCCCCCTGGAAGACAAGATCACCGAAGCTCAGAGAGGAGGCGAGGCGTGACTTGGCTAGGGCCCCAGTCACATGCTTCAGAAGTGCTCGCTGAGGGCTTTGGGAAGCCGGAGCTCTCCCCGCCCCCCGCTCGCCAATTCGGGGTCCTCCCCAGCCTGCCAGAAGCTCACGAAAGAGAGGCTGCTCCCCTGGCCCCCAAGTGCCTGCCCTGTCCCTGGCAAAGCGCCAAGCCCCTCGGTCCAGTCCCGAGGCAGACCTCAGAGGACCAGGCTGGGCAACCAGGGACCAAAAAATAAATAAGGCTGTTCTCCGGGCTCTGGAGGCTGGCTTCCACCCCCTCCTTGGAAACGTTCTTTGATTTCAAAACAGGCTGGAGTGTAAAACCAATAAAGCTTCCTGGGCCCATAAACAAACAGGCAGCCGCTTAACCTCCCTCCTCCCGGTGGTGCCCTCCGCCCACCCCCTGCCACTCCAAGGCGCGGGCAGAGGGCAGGGCTGAGCGCCATTGTCCTGGGTAATTAATTGTGGTAATAAGGAGATGCACAAAGCTTCAAAGGCCAGGCCCGGCCACGGGAGCCCGGGTTGCTGTGTTGCAGCCAGAAGCCAGCCTGGGCTCCGGGTCCGCCTCTGGCACCAGCACCCCTGCTCTAAAGACCTACTATGTGTGGGCACAGCACCCAGCGCTCAGATCTTTCCCACACTGTGCGTTGGGTCATTCACCCTGTTTTCCTGATGAGAAGACTGAGGCTCACAATGGTTGTTTCTTATCTGAGATGACGGAGCAGAAAAGAGCTAAGCTGACATGGAACCCAGGCCCACATGGGCTTCTAGAAGACCTGGAAGGAGAGGGGAGACAGACCGTTTCTCTTCTTCGGCCTCTCCTTCCCCATCAGGGAGATGGAGGTGGGGGGAGGGATCTATAGGCTAACACAGGAGATGTTGACACACCAAGGCCGGTCTGAGATGGGCGAGGGTGGCAGGTGGGAGCAGGGATCAGAAAGTTTCTGGAAAGATGCACAGGAAATGTGAGTTTGAAGGAAGAAAGAAAAGTGCATTTCCATCTCATGAACCCTAAAGCCCAAAACTCCTACAGTGGCTGGGTCCCGCCTCAAGCACCTCTCACACTGAATATGGTGGGGGGGGACTGTATGTTTTCCTGTCTCCCCCAGGGAGACAAGGGTGGCTCCGAGGACAAGGACTTTCCCATGCTGCCGTCCCCTTCTGCCCCACGCCTGGCACTTACTCAGTGTCCAAATAGGATAAACTCTCTGACAAGGGTCAACTCCCGAAATCCTCAGTCGACCCCTCGTCTGTGCCCCCAGCTGATGACATTGTTCCTGTCATTTTCCCCCTCTAGCCCTGCTGAGCCCCTATGATGCCCCAGGCTCACGGCAGTGGCTGTCACCCACGTTATCTCACCAAATCCTTACCAAAACCCTCCTGGAGATAGTGGTTCTGGTTCCATTTCACAGGTGGGAACTAGGATCAGAGAGAGGAAAGCCATTCCTAGGCGAGGGGTTGGCGTCCACTTCTCTCCCCAACCCCTTCCACCTCCCGATGGCCCTCCTGTCCTCACTCACCCCCTCCTCAGCCATGTGCCCCACCTCTGGCCCCCTTATGGTTTTTCGCTCAGGATTCCTAAGCCCAAGGAGCCCCTCGAGTTTATAGCTCTGCCTGCCGGGTTGCCTTGGTCCCAGCTCAGGTCAGCTCTCTGGGGCTAGGAGGGGCTTTTGAACGTGCTAAATGCGGGTTACAGGGGTCAGGGGTCATAGCCCTTCCTTGGGGGAAGTTTGACTTGAATCATCCATGAAATAGCAACTCTTATCTGTGGGGAGGGAGGACAGGCAGATTTCTTACATAAGGATGATTCTTAAACAACCTCCCTGCCCCACCGTGCCCCACTCACCCCTGCCCCACTCGCCCCTGCCCCACAATGCCCCACTCACCCCTGCCCTGCCATGCCCCACTCACTACCCACCCCCCACCCCGCCCTCCTTCAGTCTCTCTCTATAGATTCCTCATCTGGATTTCCCGTTTCCTTTCCTCTAATTCTGTCCTTAAGCCAGAAAAAATCAGGAGTCTGGGGGTTGAGCAGAGTAGGAAAAAAAAGGGAGGAATTTAGCATCTGCTAGAAGACCACTTTGTTGGGAGCAGATCTGGATTTGGATGGTATCACTTTGGTGTCCCAGACCCGGGGGTGACTCTGCCGGTGGCATCGTGGCCCAGAACTCTGTTAGTCTAAAGCAAAGAGCCAAGCTCCCTCCCTTCCTGACAGGCCCCCCACCCCAGGCTCCAGCCACCACGGAGGACGCGCCTCATCCCAGCCATCTAGCACAAAGTACAGATGCCCAAAAGGCTTCTCCAAGGGACTGCCTCCACGTACCGGGCTCCCCCATGCTTTTCACAGCCCTTCTGTGGGCCCTCTCCTTGCCCACCCAGTCCTTTCACAGAGCTGGTGTGAGGCTGAGATGTCCCCACTGGATGGTGACAGACCTGAGCCTCACAGGCCACAGGGACCATCCCTGCATGCCGGAAAGCAGAAGGACCCACCACCCAGTTTGCTCAGGACTGAGGGTTTCCTGGGACGTGGGACTCTCAGTGCTGAAACCAGGACAGTCCCAGGTAGACTGGGACAGCGAGTCGCCCCAAGGGGGAGGGAAGACCAGGGCCCGAGGCCAGGCTCCCACCTCTGGGACAAGAGTGATTTTTCCTTCTACCTGCTACTTGCCTGAACCCCCTTCCCTTTCTCTCCATCCCTTTCCCCAGGGAGGACGGTGGCCAGCACCTTCCCCGGTTCTGCTGTGAGGCCGGCTGTTCAGAAGCTGAAGGTAAGTGACGCCATGATCCATGATCCTTAAGGGTGCTCCCTTTTCAGGCCTCCTTGGAACCCAAATTAAGACAGGTGTGGGGTTGAGGGGGAAGGGAGAGGAGCACGGGTAGGGGTGGTGAGGGAGGGGCTAAGCCTCAACCCTCACAGAGGCCTGGTGGTCCCTCTCCCTCTCCCCTTCACTGCTCAAGTGTGTAAGGAAAGTTCTGGATTTAGGAAGTGCTTATTGGGCACCTACTCTGCTTACTGTGTTGTGCTGGGACTGGGGAGAAAGCCTTCAAAGGACATTCCAGTCTGGCACAGGGATAGGAGCAGAGAGCTAAGCTCACCAGGACAGTGAATCTGCACACGCGCAAACACACACACACACACACACACACACACACACACACACACGTGTACACACACTCCCCATCCCAGTCAGAAGGCACCAGGCCTTACTGGAGCGGAAGCGTCTTCTCCTTCAGCCGTGACGGAGAGGACAGGATTCTCCCAGGGACCCTTCACGTCCCAACCTCCCGTCAGGTGGCTCTCAGCCTTGCTCACCCAGCCTTGCTCACCCGGGATGCCGGAGTCCAGGTCTCTCCCAGACGACCTCCCTCTCAGAGCGCGGGGACCCTCCCTGAGCCCACCGAGCCATCAGCCAGCCGATCAGCGAGCCGGCATATAACTGGGGTGACACAGGCTTTGGGCCTCAACCCTCTCCAAACGCAGCTGCTGAAAAACGGGAGGGGGGTTAGGGGAGGCTCCGGAGTCGGCGGGCCCACGGTGACCCCCCAACTCAGCACCGGTCCCCGAGAAAGGCACGGCCGTCCCACCTCACTGCTCTATCCATACTTGTGGGAAGGGACCCCCCAGCTTGCCGTAAATGCCCACAGGAGTGACGACGCACATGGCACATGGGATCGTCCTCCAGCCCCGGGACACAGGGAAGGGTCAGTGAGGGCGCTTGTTACTAGGAGGACAGACGGCAAGAGCCAGAGCCTTGAGAACCCCACTCTGCTCTTCTCCATGAACACCCACCCTGGGGTCCCTCAAAGACACAGCCGGCTGCGCTGGCAACATATGGCTGGAGGGCCTCTGGGCGAGGGGGCGGGCAGGGCCGGGGAGGAGGGGCAGGTGGGGGCAGGGGAGAGGCGAGGAGGGGCGTATTTAGGAAAAAAGAAAAACCCACACAAAACCGACAGAATTCCAGCTGATTATTCCTCCTGCTGCAGATGTACATTAATGCAGGAGGAGTGGGGGACGGAGCTTTGGGCTGGGGAAAGAGAAACAGCTCGAAGTTCCTTTTAACAAGCCCTTGTCTGGCTTGATCTTGTCACTCTAAAGAGGGCCATTGAGAGGTATTCATGCGTCGGCCCTGGGGGGACAAAAGGGCCAGTATATATACTGACTGCTCAGTTGCCTGCGGGCCTGGGGGCTTTTGTCTAACCTTCCCTTAATAAACTTTTGGGAAGAGTTCATCAATCCACTTCAATAGCTGATGTTCTCATTTTCAGAGAGAGAAGAAAAGTAGCAGAAGGCCGGCGTGGTGCTTTTTTTTTTTTTTTTTTTTAAGGAGGCATTCTCAATAAGAAGGTGAATGGGGGAGAGAAAGGGAGAAAGGCCGACGACACCCCACTTTGAAGGCAGAGAGAACACATCGCAACTACAGCCACAAATCCTTAAATGGGGGCCCAGACAAAACCGCTATTCATGGGGCCCTGGAGCCGGCCTCGGGCCGAGGGTCTCTGGGCCCCGCTGGAGCCTGGTCCCCTTGGCAGAGGTGGGGAAGGCCCAGTTCGAAGCTGTAGGGAGCCCAGAGAGAAGGAATGTCTTGGAAGCTGACTGTGTGTTAGAACAGGCAGCGGGCGGGAGTCTGCCCTCCAGCTTCTTGCTTAGATCTGGGGTCTCCTGGTTGCCTTCCCCATTGGGCAGTTTTTTAAAAACCGGAGGTGTTTTTCTTTACCGAGGGCAGGGAGGGTGCAGTGTTTCCTTCTGAGGCCACGGGGGGGCCTCTGCCCTCAGGTGGGGTCTCTCCTGGAAGCTGGTATCAACCCCCACCCCCACAGCTTTGCTTTGGATGGGAAGGTGTGGGAAGGTGGGACAAAGAAGGAAGGGTATCGCTCACAGTCCTACAGGGCTGGACACCACGCTAGCTCTGGCTCCCTCTGTCCTGAGTCCCTTCTCAGCACAAGCCCGATGTCCCGATGCACATTCTCCTCATCCTCCTCGGGGAAACTGAGCCTCAGAGAAATGAACACCGATCCAGAGTCCGGAAGCAGGAAGCTGAGGTCCAGACTCGAATCTTACCAGCTCCAAATTTCCAAGTTCCCAACTAAGCTGTCTTTTACATCTGAAGCTATTTTTTTTTAAAGATTATTTATTTATTTATTTATTTGAGAGAGAGAGAGAGAGAACACCAGCAGGGGGAGGGGTAGAGGAAAAAGCAGGCTCCCTGCTGAGCCGGGACCCTGGGATCAGGACCTGAGCCGATGGTAGCCACTCAACGGACGGAGCCACCCAGGAACCCTCATCTGAAGCTGTTATTAATAATAATAGCTAAAAATATTACCACTACCACCAACAGTAATGGCTACTAGTGGCCGTGTTCTTAGAATGTGCCAGGCATTGTTGCGAGAGCCTTCCACACATACTTTTCCCAGAGGCCCAGTGCAGCGGTTCCTATCAAAAGCCCCATATGGGGGCACCTGGGTGGCTCAACGGATTAAAGCCTCTGCCTTCGGCTCAGGTCATGGTCTCAGGGTCCTGAGATGGAGCCCTGCATTGGGCTCTTTGCTCAGCGGGGAGCCTGCTTCCCACTTTCTCTCTGCCAGCCTCTCTGTCTACTTGTGATCTCTCTCTCTGTGTCAAATAAATAAATAAAATCATTTAAAAAATAATAATAATAAATAAAAAATAAAAGCCCCATATTACAGATGGGGAGGCTGAGGCATGGAGGATACGAGCCTGGACCATGTCAGACAAGTGGGAAGGCAAAGGCGGATTCCAACTGGAGTCTGATTCTGGAACCGTGCCTCAACCCCCACACTGTTCCACCTTCGATGAAAGGCACAGGCAGGAGGAAGGAATCAGGACTTCTGCCCTGGCCAAGCCTCGGAGGTGGGTCTCCCAGGGCCTGGTCCAGCTTTGCTGTGCATGCTCCCAGACACACACACACACACACACACACACACACACACACCCTCTGTGAGTCTCCCCAGTGGCTCTAGTTCAATGTTTTACAGGCCTAATGAGTGTTGACAAGTTTAATGAGTTTGTTTTAAAGAGGGGAGGGGGAACCTGGTCAATTTGAGATTTCCGAGTCAAATGAATTAGTGGAGACCGCCAGACTTCAGCTGACAGGCCTGGAAAACCTCCCGCCGACGGCAGCCTTGGGCCATGGACCCTGGCTCCCCTCAGTGGGAGCCGGGCCCCACGCCAGACACGGGGAGGGCTCTGGGGGACCTCTGAGTGGCCCCCGGGCGCCTGGGTCCCCGCCGAAGCCCATCTCCTTATCCTGCGGTCCCCTTCCCTGCCAGCCCACCCCTGATGGGCCCCCCCTTCTTCTGGGCTCTCCTCCCCCACTGGGTCCCCAATGAGAAATTTGATTCAAACCCAGTTTGGCACTTGTTTGCATATTGATTGTGTGGTAATTAAGTGGCTTCATCTGCGGAGGGGACTCGCCACCTGCATTTCTAAGCTTCCCAGGCCCCGGGCTGGGACAGGCCCGCAGCCCTTGTTTCTGACCGTGGAAACTGGAATCCAGGGAGACCAGCTTCTGGCCACGGGAAGGGAGTACGTCATCTCTGTTTAAAATGGCATGTATTTTTTACGGAGAGATGAACTGGGAAGGAGCTTGCAGAAACGTGACCAGCTCCTGACAAAATAATAGTCAAAATGAAATCATAAAAGTTATGCCAGAAATAAAGGGGCACCTATGCGATTCTGGCCTTGGAGCAGATGTCACTGTGACATGATAGGCAGGTTCAAACTGAGATCAGCTCTCCCCTGGACCGGCCCCTCCTGAGCCACCTCGGGGCTGACATGAGTCCTAGACCCCAAGCAGGAAGAGGAGGCCAGGTTCTAACTCCTTCTGCCTCTTTCTCTAGTCCTGATCTTAGGAACTCTGAGCCCCAGTTGCCTGATCTGTAAAATGGGATTAGCGAGACCTGTGATATTGGCGGGACTGTGGGGCTTCCGGGAGAAGCGCCCCTCACTTGGCGTGTCCTCCTCCTCCGTCCAGAGCTTGCCTCCCAGAGCTGCATCCCCATGGAGGGGGAGCATGACCTCTTCACGTCTAATTCTTGCAGCCTTGCAAGGAGCCCACCCGGCGTTGTTTGTTTTTTTCCCCTCTGCTAGCCCGGGCAGCCCATGATGTTCTCAGGTGCCATCTGTCTCCCTTGCGGCTCCCCAGGAGGAAGTGGGCGAGCGGAGATTCAGGAAGGAAAAAGGCAATACATCCCTGTGCTTTGGTTTTATTTATTTTGTCGTGTTTTGTCGTCTGAGTTCAGGAGAACAGAGCTGGAGGGGACACATCTAGGGCTGGGTCACAGGGTCTGGGTGGGATTCCAGCTGCTCCCCTCCCTGCTTCCGCCCCCTTTCTCATGTGCTACTTTATTGGCTATTTCTCCCTGGGAAGGGGCACACCCTCCTTTAAGTTTCCCCTAACCTCTGGTCCAGTGCAGGGCACTTTGTGGGAAGGGTTCTTTCCAGACAGAATTTCGTTACAGACTGTGTTCCCTTTCCAGCTGGGAGCATGGAGCTGGGGTGGGGCTTTGGGGGGGAGTCACTCCGAATCAAGTGGGCAGACCCCGTGAACCACGTCTCTGGACGGGGCTGTCCTGTCTCTCCGGCTACTTCTGCACTTCCTAGATCTCACCATTGTTCAGGGCTGCGGCCAGCTGCAGTGTTAATCTTTGACATATTTGCAATCCCAAGAACGGAAGGCCCGTGTGCAACAGGGCTGGGCTGGGGGCCCAGGGAAGAGGCAGAGGATGAGACACCACAGCGAGGAGGGGGACATGCATGTGACCGCATGTATATACATCCCCCAGGCTCTCCCTGGCATTTAAACCTTTTGTTCTCACTTAAATCTTCCTGGGGAGCTGGGGAAAGAATTACCCACATGCACCAACAGAAGAAGACAGAGCCTCCCACTCCCACCCCCAACCCCCGCCTACCCAATCTAACCAGGACCTGCGCTCTCCCTTCCTGGCTTCCAAAAGATGGTCCGTCAGCAGCCGTGCGTACACAGGACAGTTGCAACAGCAAAATACACACAAGAAAGAATACTCCCTCAACAGAGTCCCAACGTCTCCCTTCCAACACACTCCCAAGGCCAACTGGGATTTCTCCATTCATAATCCCAAATGCAACTCATGCACATGGGCAAGGCGCTCCTTCGAGAAGACACGCCCATAAGCCTTGCTCGGGAGAGAGGGAAGCCACTTCCCAGGAACACAGGGAGTCTGCCAGGAGGGCATCCCAGAGTCAGGTGCCCGCCACAGAGCTGGTGCGTCACGGCAGGAAGAGTTTGCGGGACCTGCATGCAAGACCTGGTTCTGCTACCTGGCTGTGTGACTCTAGGGGCTGGAGCAAACATCTCTGAATTCTGCTCTCATCTGCAAAATTGGGATACTAGATCCCCGTGGGGCAGGGCTGGGATGGTGGGGGGGGGGGGAATCAGGTGACAGGAAGCAAATAGAACACTTGCTCCAGACATGTATGGAAGTCCTGAAGGAAGTGGGCACCTTGAGAATACAATACAGGCTTCCAATGAGACGTACCTGCCTGTCTGTGCCCAGGGGTCTAGGCATCTCCCCATGCCTCGGTTTCTGTATCTACAAATGGGTATTTTAATATAAGGCGCCCTTGGGAGGACTGCATGGGTTCACAGAAGTGCTTAACCCAATGCTTGGCACGCGGTCAGCTATCACGGGGCTAGGCTTCTGAGTATTAGATGTTCAGTGGACGGCTGCTGCTTTCCTACTACCCTGCTCTCAGAGCAAATATCACGTCCTCTGGGAGGACTCCATGCTAACCCATCACACCCCTCCCCTCCGCGGCCACTTTCTGTGCTGACTCTGCGTTCTGTTCTCCCAATCCCTGCCCACCTTCTGAATGTATTCCAATTTGTGAACCTGCTCACTGCCTCCCTCCCCCCAGGGCATCAGCATCCCGGGGCGAGGCCTTGTGCATTTCGAGGCTGTACTTCCAGCCCCTAGAACTATGAGTCTGGCACACAGGAGACGCTGCGCACATCATCCATCATCGCTGTGGGAATAAAATGGTAGTTCTAGCTCCGCCTTCCTGGGGCACTAGGGAGGGGGGAGGGGAAGAAAGATAGTGGAGGCTGCAGCTGGAGGGGGCCTCCCTTCTCCTCCCAGCCCCTGCCCTCACTGCACACACATCCACCCGCCCCCCACCTGGGGAATGTGATTCCCAGCTGTTGGCCCAGCCTTTCCACTGCCGGCCTGGGATTCTCTTGGTGCCCCCGCCAAGAGGCGGGGTGAGCCTTGACGGGTTTACCTGGGTGTTAATCCCTCAGCAATCCCCCCTGGCCTGACCAGACCTTCAGCCTCTATTCTTGTCCTGGGTCTAATTAAGTGCCTGAATGCCACTTCCCCTTTGGAGGCTCAGGCAGGTAAAGCCTAGCTTGCCGCTTTGAAGCAGGGGAGGCCGGAAGCCCAGGCAGGTGCACAACGGAAAGGAGGAGGGGAGAGGTGCTGAGGGGCCCTGGGGAGGAGTGGGAAGGAGTTGGGGGTGGACTGGGAGCTTCTGCTGCCCCTCCTTAAAGAGGACGAACAGCTGCAAATCTCCTACCACGAGGTGCTTCACCTTTTGGGGACCCTGAGCCCTAGAGACCCAGGAAAACTAAAGATCCCAGGGAAATGCACGTGTACATACACATATCTATACCTGGAATTCAATTCTAGGGTCTCACGCTCTCCCCCGAGGTCTCTAGTGTCCCCAGCTTCAGTTGCTACCCTGCCACTTTGACTACCGGGTCTCTATCTAGACTCACGGCTGGATGCTTAGATACAAATACAGATCAGGACCCATGAATCCAGACAGCGATACTGCCAAACTCAACAAGATCATCTCGGGGGGGAGTAGAAAGATTTTCCATTTTTATTTTGTCCGCTTTAAAAAAAAAACTTGAAATTTTACAGGTACCTATGACTTTGGTCGTAAATCTTTATGGAAAACTATGCATATGTATCTTAGAGGCCCTGATAACACCACCTGCATTTGATTTGGGAAATTCTCATCTTAGGAGCCTCTACGGGTCCTCTGCTCCCTACCCACTGCTTTCAGTCCTTTCACCTCATTTTGATCACACACGCCCTGGGTGCCAGCCCCCTCTTCTGTGTCTCAGCTCCTGTGCTCCTTTTGGAGTTTGTATCTCCAAGGGATGGGTGGAAACACCAAGGTTCAGTGAGGGGAGCAGCAGGCCAGGGGACCCACTGTGGGGTCCTGCTGATTAGGAGTTCAGTGCTACTGCTGTTGCCCACCGCTCCCTTTGGATGGAAGAGCTGGACCCAGAGCTGAAATGAGAGGGAGTGTCTGGGCGGCCGTGCCCATGGTGTGGGCAGGAGTCTGGCATGGCAGGACAAGCCGGGGTCTTACCCTTACAGTCCCCTTGTTCCTGGGATGATGCCTTGCTGGTCAGACCCTCAGTAGGGTCAGGTGACAGTAATAAAAGGTGAGGGACCCAGTGGCTTTGGAAGAATGGTCCATTCACGGTGCCTGGTTGAACAGTCTGGAGACCAGGTCCCTGCTCTGACTCTGTTCCCGATTTGCTGTGCAACAAGGAAGAAGTTTCTTCCCCTCTCTGGGCCTCAGTTTCTCCATTTGTAAATAGGGGTATTTCGGTGGACCAGTGACTGCCAACTGGGGTGTCCATCAGAAGGACCAAGGCAGCTCAACCCAAAAGCCACTCCTCTCCCATGTTCCAAATCAAGAAAGTGCCCATGTGTGCACCCTTTGCCAAAGTACCAGGATGACTCTGGGACACACCCTTTGGCCATCCTGGCTCCTGGATCTTTCCATCTCCCACACTCTGCATTGAATTATTCTCCATTGAATCCTCCTTCCTGCACCACACTGGGATGGCACTGAAATCCAGCCACACCATCAGTAGCTGCCAGTGAAGCACAGAGAGGGTAATGGCCACCCTATTCACACAGCAAGCTGAGCCAGGACTCAAAAGGTAGACCCCAGTGCCTGGGGACCAGCCATGCCTGTTCTTCCGAAGAGACCTCTTAGCCAGGAGAGAAAGTTCCCTAATGCAGGGAATAGAAGAGGAGTGGAATCATTTGTCACTAGATAAGCAATATCAGCTTATCTCTGAAGACCAATAACCACAGCCCGGGGCTCGGATTCCTGGTGTAAACAGAGAGCTCCTCTGGCCTTCCCCCTCCTCCACTGGAGGTAGTCCCTGCTCCGCCCTGGGACAAAGCCCTGCCTCACCAGAGCTCCCTCTGTCAAAGGGGAACACGCTGGGTTTTGACTTTCTCCCCTCCAGTGCAAACATGCCTAGAGGGTCAGAGCTCCAAGAAAGAGTCCTCGCCTGCTACCGGCTCAAAAGAGCCAAGGCTCTACGGAACTCACTTTGAAAACCACTAGACAGATTGTGCCTTGCCATTGTTCAGACACAAGGGCAAGGACCAGAGAAATTAAGTGGCTTGTCGAGGGTTACACAGCAGTTAGCATCATAGCCTGGGCCTCTCCGCAGGGGCCATTCACACTGGGTCTGAACTCCATCCCTAGCCCCAATACCGGGTACTGCCATTCCTTTCGCTCTGGGCTTTATTTTTCCTTGCTGCTACAAGAACTCTTCCCAGGAAGGTGGCCAAGTCTGTGACATCTGTCTCAAAATACTAGCAGGTGCTATGGGTGCTGGGAGCCTTGGGAGCTTGGCCGGTCGTGGGGGGATGCTGGTTGGAGCCACAGTCTCCCCTGCGCCTGGATCTAGGGGTCCTGAAGAATGGGGGCAGGGGCTGGCGGCTGCAGCTGTGCCGATGGGACAGGAAGAGCAGCTGGACTTGTGCCCTTCAGGCTTCTGAGGGTAAAGGTCTCGGGGTCCTACTAGGAGAAAACCCTCCTTTCCCTGTTTCTTTGAGCAAATCTCTCCAAGCCTCAGTTTCCCCCTCTGTGAAATGGAACAACAACAAAAAGCAGGCATCGCATTAAGCACAAAGGGTGACAGGTGGCAGGGATGGATAGACGCCAGACTTCCCGTGCCCTCACCCTGGGCCTCCTGAGCTCCTGGAAGCAAGACTCCAACAAGAACTTTTGCTCCTCTATGAAGGCAACTGCCAGCGAATCAGAGCTACCGTTCCCTCCTCCGAGCTCACTCATGCCACACCCTCTGGACCTCAGCCTTTCCATCTGTAAAATGGCCAGATGAGCTCCAAGGCCTGTTCAACTCTGACTCATCCTTGGGGATCTCACCCTGGAGTCCCCTAATTCCGGGGTCAGGCTAGCTGTCCTAGGAGCCCGCCACAGGTTCAGCACCCCAAGGCATCTGGTAAAGGGGGGGTACTTTGAACAATGCCTCCTCCCCGCCTCTCCCCCTTCTCAGGCTAGGGCAACCTCTCCTAGACATCTCTCCCCCCAACCTCTGCTCTCCACCTTCTTTGTACCTTTCCCCTGCTCCCTTCGAAACCCTAAGATCCTAGCTGGCCTCCCCACACCCTCCAGTCCCTTCTCTGCTCAGTCCATCACTCTCCAGCTGCAGTATCTTCCTTGGCTCCCCACCGCACTTGGAACAAGTCCTAACTTCTTTTTTTTTTTTTTTTAAGATTTTCTTTATTTATTTGACAGACAGAGATCACAAGTAGGCAGAGAAGCAGGCAGAGAGAGAGGAGGAAGTAGGCTCCCCGCTGAGCAGACAGCCCGATTGGGGGTGGGGGGGCCTCAATCCCAGGACCCTGGAATCATGACCTGAGCTGAGAGCAGAGGCTTTAACCCACTGAGCCACCCAGGTGCCCCAAGTCCTAACTTCTTAATTCAGCCTGGAGGGGCCCACAGCCTGGGCTCTAAGGGTATAACCCCCACCCCACCCCAGGGCAGCAGCCTACAGGAAGCAGGGCTTAAGAGACCATTGTGGAATGAATGGATGAAGAGCCAAGAAGCCTTCAAAGCATCTTCCAAATCTTTCTAGACAGTGCCTAGACCTAACCCCTATTTCATGAGAATGGGGAGCAGCTATCCTTAGGGAGGGGATGTGATGGGGGGACTGTGTTTCATACCCTCCTCAGCCTCCTCTACACCTGCAGAAGGTTTCTGCCATCTCCTTCAACCACCGAATAGGGCTTGCCCTGACCATCCCCACCCTGCCCACCAAAGCTGGGAGGGGACAGAGCTCACCCAGGAAGGAATGACCCTTCACACATCTAGCAGTGTCTGTTCAGTCCCAGGAGCTGGCTGTTTCTGCCTTCTTCCCCTGGCCCTCCGTTGAATGAAGAGCTCCCTGCAGGGCCCACTTATTTCTTTTTTTTTCTTCCTTCCTTCCTTCTTTCTTTTTCTTTTCTTCTTTTAAGATTTTATTTATTTATTTGAGACAGAGAGAGAAAGAGAGAGCAAGCTGGAGGAGGTGTATAGGGAGAGGGAGAAGCTGCCTCCCTGCTGAGCAGGAAGCCAGATGTGGGACTTGATTCCAGAACCCTGGGATCATGACCTGAGCCAAAGTTTCAGAATGGGTGGGACGGTTTTGTAGGAGCACTGAGGCTTGGTGTGTGTGTTGGGGGGGGGGTACCTCATTCAAAGTTGCCCAGATCTTTCAGTTGGGGAGGGGGCTCATCTTTGTCCTTCAACCCCCTCCTCCCCAGCAGCCCTAACTCAAGCACCTTTTCGAGAGCATCTCAGAGGAGTGGCCTCTGCCCACCAGATGTCCCCATCACTGGACCCAGCTCCCCAGGTTCACCGAGGAGGAAGGGAGCGGCTGAGAGCCAGAGCCTGGTGCCCAAGCCACCGCCACGCTGCTCAGCGACAGGCACACCAGTCTCTCCGGCCCGGTGACTTTCTCCTCCCCCCGCACTCCCCCCCCCAAGAAAGCCACCGAGTCCCTCTCCGGGCGGGCCCAGCTCCTCCGCCCCGCACCCCACTCCTCCACGGGCCGCCCGCCTGGGGCAGCTGACCCGCCGGGGACGAAGCCCTCCGCCGTCAGCTTCCCTCGCCCGCAGCTTGGGTTTTGTTGTGGGGTTTTGTGCGTGCTGTTTTGTTCGGGTCTCCCCGCCCCTTCCCGCGCGGGGCCGGCCCCTCCCCCCAGCCCGGCGCCCCCGTGCCCCTCCCCCCGGGGCTCCCAGCGTGCCCGCTCTTGACTTCATCCACTAAGTCAATAGCCCGGGCGCGGGCGGCCCACTCCCCCCGCTCCCCCCGCTCCCCCCGCCCCGCGCCGCCCCCGGTTTTCTTCTCGGGATAATGGGGGCCCTTTGTGGCCTAATCAGCCTCCTGAGGGGCCGGGAGGCCGGGAGCGCTTCCCCCGCGGCCGTCGGTGAAAATGAAAGCGGGATTAGGCTGGGGCCTCGGCCCACACCATAGTAAAGCGCCACCAGGCATTCGCCCCTTCAAAGCCCCTTTCGGGGGTTTGGTTACTTTATTTCTAAAGTTGTTTGTATTTCTAAAGTGGCCATTGAGGCGCGAGCGGGGACTGCGCCCGAGGGGGGGGGGGGCGGCGGTGCACGGCCCGGGGAGGAGAAACTCCTGGAGCCTCCCTCTCCCCCTCCTGGGACCCGCTGACCAGTTTCCAAGGAGCCTTCCCAGCCCTCATTTCCTCTTGCCCCAGGAGGTGGGGAGGGGCTGTTAGCCCCACTAATCGGATGGGGAAACTGAGGCTCGGGCCCTGGAATTCATTGAGGCAGAAGACGAGCTCCCAGCATTCAAACCTATCACGCAGCCAAAAGGGGGAAAGGTGTTTCTGTTTGTTTGCTTGTTTGTTTGTTTTTAGCGGGGGGAGGGGAAGGCGAGTTTACAAGCGCTAACCCTAATCGCCGCCCCCCCCACCCCTGCGCAAAGCTCTGAGCGCACCAGCTGCAGTTGGTCCTGTCCCTTGCATAGGCCATCGAAGGGAAAGTCCCAAATTGAGCACAATTCGACTCCCAAGAGAGGAAAGTTATCCACCTCCATTTATTAAAGAAAGTTCCAGAACCTCTTTTCTTAGGGTTCACTCCCAGCACCTGCAATCAATCCCAGAAACTACCAGCGTGATGATTCAGTCTTCCCCCATCACCAGAGATGGGAGAGGGCAGGCATTTGCTGGCAGCTGGAGGGACATAATAGAGGAAGGGGTACAGCCTTGAGCAGAGGGGGGCAAAAATCGATAGAAGAAAGCAGAAGAGCATCTCCTAGCTGCGCCCTTTCTCACACACACACATACACTGGAATTTCTTTTTTTCTATTGGATTTTTGGTTCTCCGAAGAGTGTGAATCCAAGCTCAAGCTCTCAGGTAAAGAGAAAAAATTGCAAGGATGAGGACCACGGTGGGGTGGGGGTGGACAGGGGGTGGGAGGGGTTCATACAAAGTCAGGCTGGAAAGTCCCAGGTTCCCCCATTCTGCTGCTGGACCAACAGTGGGAGTTGGTTCTGTGGTTACAAGAGAGTGCAGGAGAAAGAAGCTCTTCTGCAGGCTTCCACCGGGAATGAGATCATTTTAGAAGGTTCCTTAGAACTCCCCCTGACCCCTACCAACCCCAAAGTTGTTGCTGTAGAGGTGAACTCTGAATCAGATAAAGCCGGTGGTGTAGCCTATAGGACAGGTAGGTTTCCAGGGAACCGAAGGGCTTGATCCCAGATACACAGTCTCCATGCAGAAGTAAGACAACACACCATCCAGACACAGGACATCCCACAGAAATTCCCCCGAAAGTTGCCTTCTTTCCACCTTCCCCAGTCGCCTAGAGACCCACAACCGTAATTCGAACCAGAAGCGGACCCTCTCCACCTGTTACCCCTACAGAGGCTGGCGATGGGGTGGGGGGGGTCCTTTGGAGAGGCAGGTAGCCCTTCAAGTGGGGATCCGCTTGGTCTGGGTCCCATGGAAAAGACCCCAGAAAAGTTCAGGGTGGAGTTTTCCAAGCTACTTCTTAGGCTGACGCCCCACCCCTTTTTCTGTCCCATCCTGGGGTCTGTTTGATCTTTTTTTCAGAAGCAAACAAAGAGCACAGTGAAGGGAGAGGCTCCAGAGCCCAGCCGCCTGGCCACTCCTTCCTCCTGCTCAGCTCAAACCCAGGGTGCTTCCAGGCCCTGTCGGATGCCTGTGACTCCCAAAGCCGCATTGGGGGCTGCCTTGCCAAATCTGGCTCTGGCCCCAGACATAGCCCATTGTTGCACGCACCCCCAGATCTGCACAAACACACAAAGGCAACACTCACAAACACCAGAGTACACAGGCAGTCTGGTAAGGGAGCAGGCACACACCAAGACCCAGGTAAACCTGCACAGAAACACATGCCCATCGTAGGCTTTTTTATTTTCCGTCTCAACCACCTGGCTCAAAACTTTTGGAAGGCAGGGACCTTCCTGACTTCTCAGGTACCCCTGGGCGTTTAACACACCTACTATGTGCTCAACAAAATTTTATAGACTGAAGAAATTGATCCTTTGAAACAAAATTCTTTCTTTCTTTCTGGGTTTTTTGTTTGTTTGTTTGTTTGTTTGTTTTTTTGTGGAACAGACAAAAGGGGCAGCATTCGTGCTCATTTTATCCTCAGAAAGGATGCTTCCAACAAATGAATGGGGGGGGGGGCTCTGCTGCCTCTGTTTTGGAAAGGCTAGGAAGCAGCAAGGACCAGATGGAGGACAGGCTTTCAGCCTCAACTCTACACCCCCCCCCCCCCCAGTTCCATCTCTCATCCTGAGCTCCTGGGCTCCAACTCTGGGGTTGAGCTGCTGGGGAGGGGGTGAGGGGGGAGACACATACTGGAATCACCAGGAAACTTGCATAGGCGAGGTTCCTAAGGGGTGTGGCCTTTAGAGGCCCAGAGACCCCTTTATACTGTCACCAAAATTCTATCTGAGTGGCCTTGTGTGATTGGCCAGTTTTTTTTTTCCGTTTTATCCAATTCTCCAAGGGGTCTAGGGTCCCCCCAAAGGACAAGAATCTTTGACTCAGTACAGTTCTCTGGCTTTCATGGGAGAAAACGGAGACCCAGAGAAACTGAGCAAGTTGTCCAAGATGACATTGCTCATGAGTTGGGGGCAGGATAGACTCGAGAACCCTTCCTTCCTGGGCCCACCGCAATGCACTCTGCCCTCCGGATTCCTCCCGCCTAGCGCAGTTGGCTTCAGATGCAGACAGAGCATGCCTTCGGGGGAGGGAACGGGACTCACAGCCGCTGGGAACCTGCGGGTGTGAACTGGGCCCAGAGCAGCACGAAACTTTAGCTTCCAGGGTAGCAACCTTGCCTTCACTCAGCCCCCACTCGGCAGCGTGGGAAGCCCAGGAGTGCGGACGCTGGCCGGCATGCCATCCCTTCCCCAAAGCTAAGAACTTAGAGGGGCTGCTGCGAAAAAATCGGAAGGCAGCGAGTTTCCCTCTCCCGACGGTGAACCCCCCACCCCGACAGTCCTGTTTATTTAGCAGCACTCCGAATAAGGGTTCCCCGCCCGCCCCCCTCCTCGTTCTTATTCCCGACTGGGCCAGGCTCTCCGCCGGCCCCTTCCCAGCGCCCCGGGTCGGAGCGCGGAGCTCAGGCCCCCGCCTTGGGGTCGGCCTCCCTCCCGCTCCGCTGGCCCGACTCGCTCGCCTCTAATTAAGCGGCGGGATCGCAGCGAGCCGCCGGGCCGCGCTGTAATATGATGAACCGCCTTTGTGCCAGTGTCACCGAAAGCGCTTCTGATAAGGGGAAGCCGCCGAGGATCAAAAGAACGACAGCGGCTCGCCCGCCTCCCGCCGCCGCCCGGCTTTGCGTGCTCTCCCGCGGGCTGTCTCCAGGTCCCGCGGTTTCTCCTGATCTGCCTGTCCCAGGCCAGCCTTTCGGTGACTCTGCGTCCTTTTGTCTTTCTTCCTGCTGCTCCGCGCCCCTCTCGGTCCCTCTGCATTTCTCAGCGTCCTCAAACGCTCTGGTCAGCTTCTCATAGGCCTGCTTCCCGGCAATTCTTTTAGCGCGCATTCTCCCTCGCTCCCCTCTTTTGCTATTCTCCTCCTTTCTGACTCTTCCTCGTGCTACCTCCATGGCTCTGCGTCTCCCGGGTTTCTGCCATCCCTCCCTTGGTCTCGACCTGGGCTCAGACCCAGTGCCCAGCCAGGGCCCCCGCGACCAAAACTTGGACCATTAGCTGACCCGCAGTCTCAGGGAAACCGGAGGGAGCCTTCCTCAGCAAGCTTGCAGAGCTCTGCGGGTCCTTGAAACCCACCCTCACTCAGCTGCCCAAGAGAGGGCCAGGCACAAGCACCCCAGGCGCGCCGGAATGCCTTTGGGGCCTCGTAGCAGCATGATTTGGGGTGCACACCCTTCCCCTCATCCCTCCCAAAGCTGCAGTGCAGGGGAAACCTTTCTTCTTCCCCCAAGGCTGAAGTTCCAAGTGCAGCCGACCCTCCTTTGGCATCTCCTTCCCTACACCCCTTCCTTTGGCCCCCACCTCCCCTTTGCCCTCGGCCCTTTCTCTTCCTCCTCTAGGCCCCTCCCCTTCGCAGTCTCCTGGTCCCCTCTGTGCTCTCTCTCCGGACTCCTTCCCGGCCTGGCCTCTGCCTACCCTGCTTCACCACTCCCTTCCCCCCACCCCCACCCCACTTTGTTTGAAGTTTTGGAGAGATCTATCTACTAATGGCGAAGTTTCCCCCTTAGGTCACCGTTCTGCCTTGATTCGATTTGGGAAGGCAAGTTCCCTCCCTCCCCCCTGCCCGACCCCAGCCGGGGCCAATTGCTCCAGAGCAGGTCAGAAAGCGCTGACCCCACTTCCACCTTTTCCTCTTTCAGTCAGAGTTGGGGGGAGGGGGAAAAGAAGGAAGGCGTAGGACAGCAAAAACTGAGGGGGGCAACCCAACCTTCCAATCCCTTCTTATTCCCATCCCCAACTGGGTTTCCTAATTACCTCATTAGTCTGGGGTGGAAGAGGGAGATGAGCTATTTTTCTGGAATTCCTGGAATGTGCCCCCCCATCTTATTCATGGCCTTCAAGGCCCCAAAGTCCCTGGAGCATCTCCCCTTTGGGGTTTCTCTTCTATGCTCTTAGCAGTAGGAAGGCTTCCCCTCACCAGGCACTTCTGGGTCTCTTATGCGGGTGTGAGTTCTGTCTGGCTTTAGGCGAACTCTGGGGCTAGAACCAGGGGCCTTGTACACTTCAAGTTTCTATAGGTGCCCTTTAAGAACCAAGCCCTCATCAACTTTGCCGATGATGGCAAACGGAAACTCCAAAGAGGCAGCCTGGTAGGAAATCTCATTTGCTCAGCCTTCTCTCCGTATATAAAAATATATATGTTTTTATATGATATTATTTATATAAAACGTAGTGTGTGACAACTATCATTTTCAGAAAGACATTCTTTAAAAAAAAAAAAGCCCAAATAATCACCTTACTGCTTTAAGGCTACTGTTATATGTGCTTTTAAATCCTTCCATGTAAATTCCTCTGAAAAATTTGGAAAGCTATGAAGGGGGGGGGGGGGGGGGGGGGGGGGGGAGGTTAATCCGGGTTTAACGCCGCGATGGCGTCTTAGGACCAGGGTTAGCCTGATTGCCTTATCTCTTCCCAACATTTGAGACGCCCATATTTCACCCAGCCAAATAGCTCGGAGAGCAGCGCAGATGGCTGCCGTGGCCGCGCCTCAGGAAAATGTGTTATTAATATCTAAATAACTTCCCAATACTGTCTGGTAAATCTCCCCTCCACCATTCCAAATGATGAATTCGTTTGAAGTCTTCCCCCAGCCTCGTCTTTTCAATGTCTCTCTCTCTCTCTCTCTCTCTCTCTCTCTCCTCTCTTCTTCTTAGCCAGGCTTATTTCAAACTGGTAAATATCTAATTCCTTTCATGGCTGTGCCGCGCACACGAGTCTTTTAGGTACAAACGCCTCGAAACAGCCGGTGTGTGGCGGTGGGTGCCCCGAGGTGAACATAAACCCCCGCACGCTTTCGCGGCGGGGGACCCCCACCCGTTTAGAAAGGCGTTCGGGAGACTGGAGCCGCGCGGGATCCTCAATCTGGGAGCCCAGCCCTTCCTCTGCAGGCCCTGGGGACCCTCTCCCGGTTCCCCGTGGAGTCCCAAAGACACCCCCCACCAAACACGCAGCTCTTCCGCGGCTCCTGCCTCCCCCCTACTGCACCCCCAGCCCTCCAAAGTCTTCCCTCCATCTCTGGGGCGGATAATTACCTTCCGATCGCCTGTTCTCCCTTGTTTCAACTTTGTTTGCTAAATGTCTTCTATTAGATTATGTTCGTTCATTCCCCCTCCAACCTTATCGCCTTCTGTCTCTACTCTCCTTGCCCGTCACACTCGATTTAGGCACGAGTTTATCTGGCAAACAGTTTGCCGACTTTGTTTATGTACCGCGGGTTCCGGGGCTGCGAGCGAGCGAGCGAGCGAGTGAGCGAGCGCCAGTGTTTGCCTTTGTAATACTTATCTCATTGTTGTTCTCCGTTAGTCTCAGCTCCCTCCTTCCCCTCTCTCTTCTTCGGTCGGGGGGGATGGAGGGAAGAAAGGGGGAGTCTTGTCAACCCAGTGTGGGCTCGCCCCCTCTCTGCTCACCCCATCCCCCACAGCCCCCTCCCCTCTCTCCCTCTGGTCTCACTGAATATCCACCACAGAGCGCAGCCTAAAGCCGGGGAATTGCCTGACACCCTCCCATCTTCCTCCGAGCCCCCATTATGCGAAGCTGATCCCACTCTGAACAGCCTCAAATCCCGCCTGGACTCTGTTTGATTAGATTGCCAACCCGGGGTAATCCTTTGATATGGTGGAGTGTCAATTACCTTTCTCTAAACACACATTTACAGAGGAGGGAACTTGTTGGTTTAAATCAATGCAGATTGTTTCTTGATAAATGGACTATCTTCGTCCCCTCCCTCGCTCCCTCTTCCCAGGCCCCTCTCTCTGCGCCTCCTCCCCCTTCTCTCGGCCGCTCTTGCCTATCCGGAAAACAATGCCCCTTCCAGGTGTGAAGCTGGGGAAAGAAAAAAAAAAAAAACGGTGTGTGCTGAGGGGAGTCTTGCCCCCCTTCCCCTATTCATGTGCTCCCCCGGAGCCTAATTAAATTTGGCAGGTCCTTGTACACACAATCAAAACAGCTTCCTCCAGGGTAGCAAACGACCGAAAACCGCATTAGCAGCTAGCGGCGCTGCCAAATTAAATTGTTTCCCACCTCCTTTTACAAGTGTCTAAAACCGACACTTCAGGCTCTCCCCTCCTTTCCGAGCCTTCTCCGTCATTTCCCACTCCACACCTGTACGTTTGCCGCTTTAAAAATAAATTAAGGAAAAATGCACAGAAACACAGATCTGCCTCACACACACCACCTTCGGCCCCCACCCGGGATGGTCTTTCATACCCGGCAAAGTCTGCAAATCTTGGATGGACTTTGACAATGGAACTTCTCCGCATAGAGGAAATGCACGCTCGCTCTTCTTCTTTTAAATATTGCGACCCCCTCCATTATTTCCTATTAATTGTGACCTCTCTGGGCATTGTACCCTAGAAACCCAGATGGAGCCCCATGTCTGACCTGGTCAGTTTCAGCCCAAGTTTGTACATTGTCAGATGCATGAGGCTTTGGTGTTCTTATTGTTTATTGCTGTTGTTACTGACTTTTATATTTTATTTTATTTAATTTTTGCTATTTCTTCCCACAGAGAAATGGTTTGACTTTTTGGAACCCCCTATAAAATTTCCCACCAGACTCTCCCTGGGCTCAAACTAGGAAAAGCTTTTCCATTCCCATCCGTCCTCAAATCCTTTCCTGGTTGGGTCTCTGGCCTGTGTCTCTGCCCTGATCCTCGGAGAAGGGGTGAGGAGAAGAGAGTCCAAGTGGATGGGGGCAAGAAACTGTCCATTTCCCTCTCCAGGTGAGCAGAGCACGGCTGGAGCCCCTATCCGCTGCGGTCTGAAATTCTCACAACCAACAATCCTAATAACTCAGTCTCAACAAGGATAAGAGAAAAAAAAATATATATGTATATATATATGAACAGCCTCATGAATATCAGCCCAAGGGGAGCAGGAGTGAGCTGTTCAGAGATGAAAGTGCACAGAAATAAAGGCTCAATTTAATCTGCTTTAAAACCCTTCAACTTAACGTTTGTGCTTCAAACTCCGAGAGTGAGGACTGATTGCGGATAAATAGTTTCTTACCATGCCTGGGAGCTATAACACCCTTCTGCAACACAGTTTCCTATTCAGCAGCCCCAGTTTTCATTACCAGCTCTAATAAGTCTTAACATTATTAAATGCCAAGCGGACGATAGGGAAAAACGGACTCAGGGAGGGATCTCTCTTTAGCGCTTAAAGAGGAGAGCTCTTAAACCCCTTCTTGGAAGGCTCCCCGCCATGAGAGGGGCAACCCCCGGAGAAAGCATTTGTCAGGAGCAAGAAACGAAAACAAAGTTTGTGGGTGTGCACCCCTCCCCCTGCTCTGCCCTTTGAGGCTTCTCTGCCTCTCCCCACCTCCTCGACTTGGGTGGAGGTTAGGAGGTCTTCTCCCCTTTAACTTGGCCATGAAACTGATGGCTGAGGCCTGGGAGAGAGAGGAGAGGTTCCAGCTGGATGGTTCACTGGGATGTTTGCCTACTGCCCCAGGTACGCAGGGGGTTGATATGTTTTGTTGGGGGGGGGGACAGACAACCGTCCCTCATCCCCACTGTCATTCTCCTCATTCATACCCGCGTCCAATCACCCTGCGCATCCACGCAGAACCCCACCCCCACCCGCACAAAATACGACCCACGGCACAATGATCCAAAGGCCCACAGGCAAACAGCCACACGGAGAGTCACATGCATTTTTACACAGACATCCAGCTCACTGTCCCCGCGCTCGACGTGCCCACTGTCACTCAAAACCTGCCAGGCTCTCTGGATACCGGACTCAAGGATTCTGTTTCATTTCTGCAGCTCCTGTGCTCTCTGCCTTCCCATCTGGAACCAGCAGGCTCCTTCTAAACCCTTGGAGATTTGGAGCTTCCCGGTTCAGCTGCAGGGAAATCCTCTCTCCAGCGAAGCTGCTTGTGAGCCAGTTTCGGAAGCCCTGGCGAACGCCAGAAGCGCCCGAACTCCCTGGAGCCAAAGGGATCCCCAAAGCTCATGGTTTCTATCCCCTGCCTCTCCTTTCCTTCTTTCTCAGAAGAGACTTACCTATTTTGCTTCCTCACAGACTGAGCTGGGCAACCCCCCCCCCGCCACACACACACACACACACACACACACACACCCTAAAATCTCTCCAAATAAAACCAAACCTCCTTCTGCTTCTTCCCTGTACTTCTCAGAAACGGTGTCTGCTGTGTGGTATTTCACCAGGAAAGATCATTTCAAGTTCAATGTGTCCCACCCCACAAAAAAGAAGAAGCCCAACCAAGTCCCTTTCTGATACAAACTGAAGTCAGGAATGGGTACCCCTGCAGGGGTCCCAGGGCTCTGGGCTGCCTCCGCCAAGCCGGGGGCTCCTGAGCTGCACCAGGCGGCTTCCCACTGAAGACCCGGGGCTCCGAGGCAGGCTGGGCACAGCGGGGTGCCAGGCACAGCTCGCTCCCTTTCTTCCCTCGCCCTTTTGTCCCTGGCGGGACTGGGCTCCACTTGGGGCCCTGAATGTCAATAGCCCGCCCCTTCCCCAGCTCTAGGCTGCTCTCTCTCAAAGGGGCTGCTTCTGCCCCTCCTCCCACCTTCCCCCTCCACCAGGCCTGTGGGGGCTGGGCCTCCCTGGGTGTTGTCTTTGGAAGGGCTTTGTCTGTGAAGTTCATCTTCAAGGTTGGGAGAGACTACTGACAACTGCAGAGAGAGAGAGACCCGGGCTAGGAGTTCACGGGAGGCGAGAAGAGGGATACCTCGAGACACCTCTGGAAAGAAATTCAAGCCAAATGTGCTCTTTACAAGTTTCCAAGTTTGGGGCACTCCCCCACTTTTTCCAAAGCTACCGCTTTGCAGGCTTGCGGGAACACGGTCTTTCCTGTCTGCCTGCTGCCTCCCAGCATGCTCGTTTGTGAGCTCCCTCCTTTCCCCAGCCAGTCTTGGTGACTCTGGGCCTTCTATTTCTGTTTCTCACACCCTTCCCCCACGTAAGGCACACTGACCAAGTCTCAAAGAGAACTTCAGGGGGGCCGGTAATGTGGAAGACTTCCCCCACCCCTCAAGAAACAAAAGCACACGCCCCTTTCCCGGGCGTGCAGGCTCTTGAAAGATAAACGCCTTCCCTAGCCGATCAGGAGAAAAAGCTGGGCGCAAGGCTCAGACCCCAGCCGGCGGAGCGGCGGAGCTGCACGAGGGGAGAGGGTGGGTGCCGCCGGAAACTTTCTCCCCGCCTGAGAGATCCTCCGATCCTGGCCCTTGAGGAACTTGACCTCCACGCCTGGCCCCGCCAGAGGCAAGCGCTGACTGGTGCGCCCGTCTGCACCCAGCCGGCACTGTCTCGGTTCGGGCCCCTGGCAACGCGGAGCTGAGGCTTAGGCGGCGGCCCTCGCTAATTTTTATTGATTGCAGCGGTCAGTCAACTGTCAGGCAGGGTTTCAAGGGACCGTTTAGAGAGCGTGTGCGGGTCTGGTTAACAAATTCATTTAGGGAGCCGCAGGCCCGCTCCTCCTTCCTCGTCCCCCGCCCCCTTGTCCAAGCGTCTTATAAATAATAGATCCACACCGGGACTTGCCGCCAAAACGCCGGCCCCGCAGGGCACACGCCCCGGAGCGCTCGGCCAGGCCCTGCGCGCGGGGCTTGCGCGCTCGGAGGCGCGCAGTGCACCAACCTGCAGCCGGCTCCGCGGGGACGCCGAGGCCCGTCTGCGCCCCGGCTCAGCCTTCTGCTCTGGTCCGGGGCGCACCGAGGGGGCGCTCTCCGCAAACCCGGAGGGGCTCCCGGCTGCCCCGGGGGCTGTGAGTCCTCCCGCTAAAGTGCGGTCGCTAGCCCTGGCGGCGGAAGCGAGCCACTGGTCCGCACGATCTCGCGCGGGGACGCGGGGTTCGGCGGTGGAGACCCCCCGGAAGTTCCCTACCTTTGTCGCCCAGGATGCCATCGATGCTGTGCTTGGCTTTCTTCTCGCCGTCGTCCTCCTTCTTGTCCGCTTCATCCTCCTCCTCTTTCTTCCCGAACTTGATTCTGAGCACGCGGCTAATCGAACTCACTAAACCTCAGAAATTCAAAGGCAAAAGAGCAAGTATAAGTTGTTGGGGCAGCGGATCCAGGCGACCTGGGTCCCCGGGAGAGAGCCACGCAGTCCCTCCCCGCCACGCAGGGCAAGGGGACTCACACCCACTGACACCCCCCCCCCCATTTAAGCATTTACATCCAAGTGCAGTCGCTGACTAGGGAAGGGGACTCACCTGGCACACTCTCACAGTGGCATTCCCATACTCCTCCTTGCACACACTTGTGCCTAACACGGTCACAACCCCTAGATGCACTCACACCCACGCCCACTTCCCCAGGACCTTGCCAGAGGCCCTCCAGCCCCTGTGACTGCCACCCCTACACCAGGTGTGTGTCCCCACCTCGCATGCCTGGATGCCCTCCTCCCCCCGGACACGTGCACACATGCATGTCCACCCCAGGCGCTTGCTGCCTCACGGGCAGTGTGGTGGAGGGCCTCCCAATTTGGGACCCACTGCCAGCTGGTGGCATTAACAGAATGGAAAGAGTGACTTGGGGAAAGGGGTCCAGGGATCCCAAGGAGATCAACCCTCCTAGGACAGACCCTTCCCTTCTCTCCTTCCTCTCTCCTTCTTCCTCTCTTTATTCCTTCTCCTTTCTCTGTCTTTCCTAATTTTCTCTCCTTTCTTTCCTTCTTCCCTCCCTCCATCTTCCTTTCGGTTTTGATTCCCTCCTTTGCCCTAACTCTGCCGTCCTGCTCTCTTTCCTCACAAGTTTCCTTGGCGCTCCCCGTCATTCAGTCATTCATCACCTTCCGTCCTGTCTGACCTCCAGCCCTGCACAGCCCAAGCTGAGCCAGACCGCGCTGTGCCCGGCTCAGCTGCCTTCTCACCTGAGGGCACTGTGCTGCGGTCACAGTGTCCGTCCTTCAGCAGCCTGTCTCGGATCTCCCAGCTGAACATGCCTGGGTTTTCCCTCTTGTATTCCTCGATCTTTTTCTCCACATCCGGAGTCGCCACCTGCTTCAGAGGTGGAGGTGGGAGAGCAGGAGTGGAGAGACGAGGTGGGGAGAGGGAGACACTTTTAATATCAAACTCCCAAGAGCCCCAGGCCAGGCTGGTGGCTCTGGATCCCATGTCCCTCCCCTCCTCCCCCTTCTGAGATTGGCTTTACCCTTTCACAAAACCTGTGCCTGCCTTCAAGGAAGGCAGCCTGGTGCATAGGGTAGTGATGGGTAGTAAGATAGGACCTAATAAGGACTCCTGGGATCCCCCCACCACCTCCCTCACTATTTCAGGCAAGACTGAGGGGAGCGTTCCCCTGGTCTGGGATGATGCTGGAGGTCTGGGCCGATGTAGAAGTAGCCCAGGGGATGACTCATTGGCCTCAAAGTCTTGGACAACCTGGAACCTCACTTATCTTATCCCCTAGAAATCCAAATAATGAGGGGGATGTCTGGGGGTGAGGACGCTCTTCTCCTGTACTTTTCATAAGAGGCATATGGACACCCCAGTGGCACTGGACGACAGAAGGTAGTGAGAAGGGCCACAGCCAGGATCCCCCAACCATGGGAAGGCCAACTGCCAGTTCTGCAGCAGAGACACTCACTCTGGGCTTGCTGCCGCCGATGGCCCCAGGCCGGATGGACCCAGTCTCCTGGTAGCGGCAGAGAATCTTGGAGACGCAGCCATGGGAGACACGCAGCTGGCGGGAGATGACACAGGGCCGGATGCCATGGTGGGCCATCTCCACGATCTTGTGGCGGATGTGGTTAGGCAGGGGTCGCCCGTTGATGAAGACTCCACCAAGCTGATTGACCCGGCCTTGGCCAAGTGGCGTGGACACTGGAAGAGTGAGGAGAAATGAGGAAGGAGAGAGGCACGGGGTGTGAATGGGGGTGAGACAGTGAGAACGCCCCTTGACTCCAGTTTTGTGAGCCCAAGACCCCTGACAGAGGGTCTGCGGGTTCACCCCATTTGGAGGTGTGGCTGTTCAGAGGTCAGGAAAAAACTGTCAGAAAGCTGAGAGAGGGTCCTGGAGGGATGGAGAGAAGAGTCATAGCTGGCGGCTTCAGTCCCCCAGATGCTGTGTGCCCCCACTCCTGTCACAGTATGGGGAATGAGGGATCTGATGCTTCTGTGAATAGGAGGGAGAGAGCGGAGCCAAGAGGCTGGTGGAGTCTTGGGAGTCTGGGGGTCCAGTGGCTCCATCCCCCAGGATGCAGTTTGGGACAGGTCTGCCTGCCTCTTAGGGAGGCCAATGCTAGTGAGAGGTGGCCCCTCTCACTGGTCATTTCCATGCTTTAAGTGGTCAAGACTGATCCATTTTGGGGGGAGCCAGAAGAGGCTGGTTAATTACCAGAATTTACAACCCTAGCCTGGACAGCAGGTCTTCCTACTTATAATTGAACAGCCGAGGAACTGGTGACACAATGCGGTTGGTCACTGCCTCTGGGGTTACCTGGCTGTCCCTTGAGGGACTCCCCATGGTTCCAACGCCTCTCAAAGTTCTAATTTCGTTTTGGGGCAATTTGGGGGCAATGCTCCGCTGTCAGCGAGCTCCCATATCAAATACTTATTTGGGTTCAGAAATCCAGAATCTGTCCCTGTAGGCTCTGTGAGGGTGGTACACGGATGGGCCAGCGTCTCCACGTGTGGGTGACTTTGGGAACCAGGGAGACAGGCACCCCTGCTGTAGTGGGCCGGGGGAGGGGAGAGCTCCTCAGAAGCCTTAATGCAAAGTCTACACAATTTCCTCACAGAAGGTTGGGGGGCACCCGGTGCACTAATCCGGCCTCCATTCCCCCAATTTGGGGACCAGGCGGCTGCGGAGATCTGGCAGATTAGAACGATTTCACAGACGCGGGAGTGGAGGGAGCTGCCAGTGTAATTGGAAGGGAGGAGGCGAGAAGGGGCTCGGCTGCCCAGCCCTTCCTACCGCCTCCTCCCTCGCGCTCCTGGTCCCCCCACCTCTCTTTGTAAAAGTAGGTGTCTGAAGCCACCCTCGGATTTAATCAGAAATCGTGCGTCGCCAAGTCAGAGTCACTCGGTCTCCGTGGCGGGATATGCCATTAGCGTTGGAGAGCTCTCCAGCGCCCAACTTTATATTCAAGAGCCTCTTTAGCGACCGGCGCTCGGCTCTCCTCAGTATTCTCCGTCATGTTGGGCAAATATTGTTCTAATCCGCTGTGCGTCCTCGGCCGCCTGTTTTACTTGCATTCGCTACAGGAGTGTGCTACGGCAAATCCCCGGGCTTGCGCGCTCTCCCGCCTGCGTGGCTGCAAGCGCGCACTTGATCACGGAGCCACTCTCTTCGCCTCAGTCTAATTCAGGGACCCGCGCCATCTCGCTGCCAGAGGGACCCCTCCCTCCCCAGATCGCAGGCTGCCTGCCGGTCCATCCCCTCCCCGCCTCCTTTACCCTTCCTCACGCACAAGGGGCTCATGCAATTACAAGAAGAGTAATTAAAAAATGAAAGTGGCACCTACCTCTCACCACTTCTGTGTGACACCCTGGGTTACCCACCCCCAGATACCCAGTGATCCCTCGGTTTGTTGACAGGTTGATGGCCTTCCGTTAGTTTAAAAAGAAAACAAAACCAAACTCAGGGAAGGGTCTTGGCAGCGCGATCCCACCCTTTCCACCAGCCGGGAACCAAGCACGGCCAGTCCTCTCTGCTCACCCCGGTGCTGGGTACCGACGGAGGACACATTACAGAATCCACCTTTTCCCCTTGTCCGGACACTGCGGTCCCCGCTCACCGTCCTGAGGGTCTCTCCCAGGAGAGTCGCAGAGTTCCGAAGCCCAAGCGAAAAGTTTTTTGGGGGAAAATCGTTACTATTTATTATTTCAAATTAGTTTGTTTTCTAACCAAAAGGCAGGAATTTCTGTCGGGTGCTTTGGAAGAAGCGGATAGACTTTCTGATTTAGACATAGACGCTATTCCCACATGGCTGGTATTTCGAAATAAAAGGGATTGGAGGACTGAATATACCAGGACTGAAAAAAGGAACAGTTCAAAACCGAGAGTAGAAAGCGCTGTAGCCGGCGTGCGCAGAGAGCTGAGAAAGCAACCGCGGGGAAAGTATCTGAAAATAGTGGCCATGAACTGAAATTCGCTAGGACTTGAAATTGACTCGGGGCCGAGATCTGCCGGCAGTTCCGCCCTGCGGGGGAAGGCCGCCGGTCACCGAAAGCCGCTCAAAAACGGACAAGTGTCGGCCCCCGAAACTTCCGGGGGTCCAGCGCCCGGACTCGGTCCCCAGAAGAGAAGGGGACCCCCTCCCTTCCCGCTGCCGCGGGCGCCGCCACCACCCCGGGACATCGCTGCCTCTCCAAGGACCTCGGGTTCCCGGCGGAGGAGCGAAGGCGCGGCGAGCCCAGGCGCTCTTACCTTCCAGAGGGAACCCCGTGCGGGGATAGTTCTGCCCGGGAGCCGGCCGCATCATCCTCGGGACGGTGCCGGGAAGGGCCGCCATTCTTGCGCACGCCGTGGACGAGTCCAGAGTCGGCCCAAATCGCTTCCCGTCCGCTGCCTTTACCCCTGCTGCGATCTCTTTCTTTCCTTCTTCTCCCACTTCTCTTTTTTTAACCTCTTCCCCCTCCTCCCCTGCACACACACGCTCCCTACCCCCACCCCCCACCCCGGGCTGCAGTCGAACGCGTCCAGAAGCTGGGGAGGGGGGCGAGGTGGGGGCGGAGGTTTGAGGGAGGGAAGGTGGTGACAAGGAAGTTCAAACAAACAAACACGGCAACCCCAAGTCCGCCTCTGCCCGCTCCGCTCGGCCAGAAGTTGTGCGGGCGGACGCGCCGGGCGGAACCGGGAGACGAGGCCGGGCGGCCGAGCGGGGCTGGGGGGACGCGGCAGGGCCCCGGCCTCGGACTGGCAGCGGCGCGCTCCCGCGCTCCGGGCCAAAGTTTCTGCGCGCAGAGGCTGCCGAGTGGATTCTCCTCCGTATTTATTTATATCTTTATCCTCGCGCCCGCGCGCTCCCTCCCCGCACTCCTCTCCACGCCTTTCTCCAGACCACACTCACGACTCCCTCTCACACCAGCGCTCACACCCCGCCCCCCACAAGGCTTGGGGAGGGAAGGCGGTGGCTCTCGAGTTTCGGGGCTTGAGGGGAGGCGACAGGGGGTGATGGGGTTGGGAAGAGAAGAGGGGAAGCGAGAGGGCGAGTGATC
>PISX010013967.1:0-55852 GCA_004024625.1 Mellivora capensis | reverse complement strand
CTGAAAGTGAAAACCAGAACGATTGTATGGGTGCAAAATGGTCTGCAATTTCTGCTGAAAGTCTTTTTTGCATTCACACCACAGTGAAGTTGAAAAATCATGTCAAACCATTGTTAAGTTGTCGACAGCTGTATGTAATTTACCATGCTCCAGGAAGGGACCCACAAATCTGCCATTTTATGAGGCTCCCACATGGGGCTGGGACCAGGGTGAGGCTAACTAGATGCCTGGGGGACAGCATGAAAGAGATGCTCACTCTTGGGTGAGCCCAAGTGCAGAGTCGCCCCTGAGAGGACACACACAACTGTACATTTTGTGTCTGTGCTATTCACAGGGAAAGATCAGAAATCTTTTCCTTCTAGAAAACACTTTAAAATGGCCTTCTGGACATGATAATATTGTAGTTGCTAAGCATTCAAGCCACAGGTTAACCCTAACATAGGATAGTGTGGAAGATAAAGAGACAGGGAGGGCTTGCTTTTCAAATTCCCTCATGCCAATGACTGAAAACAAACCCACAAATCTCCATGATATTGCCGTGCGTTTATTTCTACTTAAGGCATGGAGGCCACCCCACATAGCATGAGATGTAGCTACCACTCCTCATTAGATCTTGTTAGCCCAATGATGGGACAACTGACCGTTATCTATGTTCTAGAATCATAAGTCTACTCCCCAGGACTTCTGTACATTTCATGATAGTGTCCTCTCAATAATGTTCTCTTGCTACTACACTTAGTAAATTTTGCTACAGACTGAATATTCCTGAATAAGTTTAATCATTCAATAATTTTGAGCCCCTGTGTGCTCAGCGTTATGTTAAGAATTGGATGTGCAGGGGCACCTGGGTGGCTCAGTCCCTGGAGTCCCTTCAAGCAGGAATGGTAAACTCTTACCTGGATTCAGTATCTCGCACTATGAGCTACCACAGGGGATGAGAGTGATGAGAGACTGGATAATAGGAAGTAAGGAGAACTGTAAAGAATAATGGAATAGGGGCACCTGCCTGGCTCAGTTGATAGAGCACGAAACTCTTGATCTCAGAGTGGTGGGTTCGAGCCTCACGTTGGGCACAGGACTTACTAAAAAAACCAGTATGGGAAAAGCAGATATAAGGAGCAGCTACTAATCTACTAGGGCCGAGATGGCAATTAACTATGTTCCCCAAGGCCTAAGCGGTGCATTTCCCAGCTGCCACATGCCTATATCCCATGACTGTTAAGCAGTTACCATCAGCCCCTTTTATTTTCAACACTATCCCAAGGCTTGGCTCAAAAAAGTGTCAACTTGTGGTTAATTGTGGAACACGAGCTTCTCCAGACAGGGCCTTCTTGGGAAGCCAAGACTTGGCTGCAAAGCTTCCACTTGAGCTCTAATTTCTTCTCCTAGTATTTCTTCTGCACTCCTCCTTTACAAAGGTTTCACTTTGATGAGGAGGACAAAGGCAAGAAAGATGTTGTTTAAATGAAACAGCTTGCAGTCCAGGGATATTCGTTAAAGACCAGAAACAACATTATCTTGACAATAGCAAGATCTTCACGGTCCTGTAAGACCCTGCTTTGTGCATACAGAAATTCCTTAGAAACCTATGTTATCGGGGTGCCTGGGTGGCTCAGTGGGTTGAGCCTCTGCCTTCAGCTCAGGTCATGATCCCAGGGTCCTGGGATCAAGCCCCGCATTAGGCTCTCTGCTCAGCGGGGAGCCTGCTCCCCCCCCCAACCCCTGCCTGCCTCTCTGCCTGCTTGTGATCTCTGTCAAATAAATAAATAAATAAATAAATAAAATCTTAATAAAAAGGGGGGGGTGCTTGGGTGGCTCAGTGGGTTAAAGCCTCTGTCTTCTGCTCCAGTCATGATCTCAGGGTCTTGGGATCAAGTCCCGCATCAGGCTCTCTGCTCAGCAGGGAGCCTGCTTCCTCCTCTCTCTCTGCCTGCCTCTCTGCTTACTTGTGATCTCTGTCTGTCAAATAAATAAAATCTTAAAAAAAAAAAAAGAAATCTATGTTATCTCTACCTCCCCTCCCTCTACAAACTTAAAATATATAGTCAGTCACCCCCACACTCAGGTGCAGCTCATCTGTCTATGAAGCCTGTCCCCCTGCTATAATAAAATCACCTTTTTTGGACCAAAAACCTCTCAAGAGTTCTTCCTTGGCTTTTTTTGCTATTCAACCAAGCTTCAACTCACATCCACTTCCCTGAAGTGTTGAGATTTGATCAACTGGCAGGAAAATTTGAAACCATATTCCCGAAAGGTGTATTAGAGTAAAAGCTGGTGATCATCTAGCCCTTGTTTTATGACAGTTATCCCAAGGAATATTTAAATCTCCGGTTATCCAAAGGGACGTTTTGGATTTTGCGGGCAATGTTATGATTTGTTTGGTAACCAGCGCCCCCTGTCGGTTAATGTCTGCCCTGCCCCCAGCCGCGCCACCGCCCAGTTTTCTCAGCTCGGGCGTGGAGCCGGAGGCACGTCTGCCCCGTGCCCCGGTGGAAGTCAGATCGTGCGGACCCGCAAGTCCTAACGCTGTCCGCATCAGGGCTGCATCCCGGGGGGACGTCCTTACTCCTCTCATCGAGCGACCCCCCCATCCCCCTTTTCCATCTACAGCCTCCAAACTTGGTCTTCTGGAGCATGTCCGTTCCCTCCCGATTGACGCCACCTTGCTGACGTTAAGAACAGCCTGTCTGCTCCCAGGCACCCTTACATCCTCTGCCCCTGTTTATTTTGCCCTTTCCTGCCCGTTCCTGCAGAGCGCTCCGTGGTCTCTCTCCTTCCGTGAGTTAGGGCTCTTAGACTCTGCTGGAGTCCAACTGCCTGGTTTCCAATCCCAGCTTCTACCACTGAGTCTTGTCTCGGCTTTGAGACAATTGCGAGGTTTGAATATGGACTGGGTATTAGCAGATGTTATGCAAGAGTTACTTGTCATTCAATGTGATAATAGCAGGGCAGTTACCGTTTTTTTTTTTTTTAATGTCCTTCCCTATTAGGAAAGAAATGGTATTTGGGATTTGGTTTTAAATACTCCAATTTAAAGAAAAGTGGGGGTAGGGGATGGGAGGAAATGAAACGAGATTGGAAGCATGATAGTAATTGTTTAGGCCAGTGAGAGATACATTATATGTTGGTTAATTCTATTCTTTTCTCTACCTTTGGGTAAGTTTGGAAATTCCTCAAATAAAAAAAAAATTTGCAAAATAAAAATGGTCTCATTCATTACTTGGATAGTGGGTAGCATGGGGAAGAATTAGTTGGTTATAAAGAAGGTTACTGGGGAGAAACAGGAGAGAGTTTGCACTTACATCCAATGGTTCATGGGGGTACACGGGTGTGGCAGAGGAAGGAAAAGACCAGGTTCCAAGTAGAATATGTATTTGGTGGTACAAAATTATTGCCTCTTAACCTGAATTCTGTCCTGCAGGCACTGGGCATAACACAAAATTCTGGCCAGCCTCCCATCCTGGTTGGTTAGCATTAGCAGTTAGCCCCAGCACAAGCCAGTTGGGTAAACGTGCAGAGTTGCAGGAAAGGGACAATGGTCCAATTATTCCAGTGACATTGATATACCGAGTTCATACACTTGAATGGGGAAATTATATCCAATTGGTAAATTTGGAAAAACTCAAATAGCCAAAGCAAAAACAATATTCCTTGATTTTCTTGACTATTTGGACCATTAAGCTTTTTTTCATCTGTATAGACTGAGTCACAAATTTAGTTAGAAGTTGTAGTTTTAAGTATAACTCAACAGAATTACTTTTTTTTCAGATACTAATGATTACCATAAACTTAGGTAGTAAAGATTTCTTAAAAAAAAAAAAAAAAAGAAGAAGAAGAAGTCATTTCCGTAGGTGATTAGGTGATTCAGAGTAATTGTCAGAATTTCTTACCCTTTAATTTTAGCCTTCTGAAGTAAAGGCTGTATGTACCAAAGCTGATTTTGTTAAATTTCTTTGGCTTCTTGTTTTCAGATGAGTTGAAAACGGGGGACTAGTCTATTTCTTCGCCATGGGAAGATTTCCAAGTGAGGCATTGAGTCTGGATGGGGTTGGTGGGATTGACTGTGGTGGGGAGGGAGAAGGAGCAACCCTTCTCTTCTGTATTGTTGGGATGGAAATTGGGGAGTTGGGGAGGATGGATGCCTTCATTTTACGTCATTTATTTATTTTTATTATTATTTACTTCATTTATTTTACTTGGAGGAATGAAATGGAGGGGATTTCAGTGAGATACAGAGGAGAATATTTTGAGCAAGTAAAGCATGTGTGTATAGAAATGGGCTTTGTGTTTGGCTTGGGAGTTCAAACTGGAGAGCAGAAATATATTGCCCACAGAGCTATAGAACCAATACGTCGTAGGTAATGATAACTATCATTTATTGAGTGATTACGACATGCCAGATACTGCCAAACACTTTCCATGCATGATGTCATCTTACCCTTACAAAAACCACATGAGGTAGGTTTCATCACTACCAGCATTTACGGTCAGGGGAACTGGCACGAACAGGCCCAGGGCCTTGTTCCAGATCTCACCTACTGAATGCAGAAGTGGGGTTTGAGTTGAAAGAGTCTAACTGTAGAGCCGGTGACCAATGTGATACCCTGAGAGAAACAGACCCTCACCGAGACATCAAGAAGTAATATAAACATTTTTTTAATGGAACTATTCAAACATACACTAAAGAGAAGAATATCATAATGCCTGTTACCCGGATTTAATAACGATCTATGTTTTTCCAAACTTGTTTATCTCCCCTACTTGATTCCTAAGTATCTTAGAGTAAATTCCAAAATTTCCTGTCATTTCACAGCAATAATTCATTTTAATCTGATTTAAAATACAAATGTGAGCAGAAAAACACACAGCCCTCCAAAGTGGGAGAGTGGACCCATCATGGCAGTGTAGGAAAAACCCACAGCAGTGCCCACCAACCACTGGTCATAAGACACGGATCCCACCCACAGGCTACAAACATTTGCTTGGCTCGGTGTGTACATACCTGTTTCGGAAAAGGGTGCATCGGACTTTCAGAACTGAATTTGTTAAACCAACTCCCTTCCCTCCAAGTCCATGTCCAAAAAGGAGTCTAAAAAAATCTGATTTTTCTGTGCAGCTTTGCCTAAGCGGAAATAATGGGCTGCTCTGGCCCATCAGAATGTCGAGCCCCTGCTGAGCAGAGAGCCTGATGCGGGGCTCGATCCCAGGACCCTGAGATCATGACCTGAGCCGAAGGCAGAGGCTTAACCCAGTGAGCCACCCAGGTGCCCCCCTATTATTTTAATACATGATTTATGAAGAAGATAACATGTCCCTTTGATTGTGCTAGTATTTTTATTGGAATTGCTATTTGTAAATGCTCTGATCACAGCATTGTATATATTGAGTGATCTACACTTAGTTTTATATTTCTGTGAGGAAAATACTCAGAAACACTTGTCTCTTTCTCTCTCTTATAGATAGATTGATCCTTACTTATAGCTTCTTTCTTTCTGTGGCAAAAATATACATCATATCAAGTTTGTCAATTTAACTATTCTAGGTGTATGGTGCTTAATTATTTATATCATTTATTTATGATCCTTAATTAGTTAATTAATTCTACCCTAAGGTAGAATTTCAGTTTCCAAAATAATTGAGGATAAGTTCAGATGTGCACTACATTGACGTTATACAAATTTGAATTTCCAAAATCCAGGTACAATTGAGAAAATATCCAGAGTATATCAAGATAAAATAGAATTAAATTAGTACACAATGAATGTCAGATGTTACCCATTTAGATACTGCCTGGAAAGATCAAGTGGAGAATCTTCTGTTGATTGGTATATATTTTCAGTCTTCTAGAGTTTTTTGGGGGAGTCAATTTATTTAAAACAGATCTCTGTTTTACAAACAGGACACACTTCAAATGTAGCTTATTTCCTTCCAAAGCACTGTTGCACGTCCTATTTACATGAAGCTTTGGCTATTTAAGTCTGGTACAGAAATCCAGATTCTGGTATGGAATTCAAAAATCCATGCCTCAAATTTAAAAATTTTCAGTCCAAAGTAACTGAACTGGAGAGAAAAAAAACACAAACAAACCAAAATTGCATTCTTAAAAATTAAGGCAAATGTTAAAATTTTGTATTTCGTTATATAATGTCTTAGATGTGGTTTGAAATGTAGAAAGAATTTATACAAAATTCTCAAATTTGGAATGCTTAGAAAAACAATGACATTTAGAAGTGGTTCGTTTATCAGTGAGGTTGGGGAAGGGGTAGTGATTTGGCTCTCAGTTGTCTAAAACAGGGATTTTTGCTATTAGCGTATTTTTTTTAAAGATTTTATTTATTTATTTGACAGAGAGAGATCACAAGTAGGCAGAGAGGCAGGCAGAGAGAGAGGAGGAAGCAGGCTCTCCGCGGAGCAGAGAGCCTGATGTGGGGCTCAATCCCAGGACCCTGGGATCATGACCTGAGCCGAAGGCAGAGGCTTAACCCACTGAGCCACCCAGGCGCCCCGCTATTAGCGTATTTTAAACTCTTTTTTCTTTCCTTCTTTGAAGGTTCTGGTATCTTCACTGTTTCATGGCTTTTGGGTTATTCTTTTTACCTCAAAGTTATATTTCTTTTGGAATTCCAGATGACGCTGGGTCACAGTGGTGGGGTGGTGGTAGGGATGAAGGGATGTTATTTGTTTCAGTTTAGTTTAATTCACCTACATGTTCGCTTCAAACAAGTATATTCACTCTGTCGTGCTTTCTGTCACTCAATACCAAACACATTAAAGGATAATATTCAGATCCACTTCTTCGTGTTCTACCAAGAAGAGAGGAATGATTTTCATCAAGTTATTTTTATTTTATTTTATTTATTTTTAAGATTTCATTTCTAAGTAGTCTCTATACCCAGGGTGGGACTCAAACTCATAACCCAGAGATCAAGAGTTACCTGCTCCACTGATTGAGCCCGCCAGGCGTCCCTGTTTCAAGAAACTTTTAACGGCGTGTGGATCACAGTGCTCCGAACACCTTTTGAAGGAAAATATTCCTACACGTAGAAATTATCTCCCGTGTTTAAAGGAGTTGCTTATTGTTATGTGTACTTATATATAATTTTGTTCCCATTCAGTGTCTACGACTTGAATAGGAAGATTGATTTTTAAAACAAATAGTTTTACCTGACTCACCTAATATAATATGAAGCTACCCTGAGGACAGAGTAATTATATACATATATATATTTTATATATATATATATTTTTAAGGGGGGAAGGGGCAAAGGGAGAGGGAGCGAGAGAATCATAAGCAGATTTCACACCCAGTGTGGACCCTGAGATCATGACCTGAGCTGAAAGCAAGAGTCAGACATTTAACCAACAAAGCCACCGAGGCACTCCGGAGTCACAATTTTTAAAAAATATTTTATTTATTTATTTGACAGAGACACAAAGAGAGAGGGAACACAAGCTGGGGGAGGCGGAGAGGGAGAAGCAGGGTTTCCACCAAGCAGGGAGCCCGATGTGGGCCTCGATCCCAGGACCCTGGGATCATGACCTGAGCCGAAGGCAGCTGCCTAACGACTGAGCCACCTAGGTGCCCCAGAGTAACAATATTTTAATAACATCCAGGTACTTAAAAGTGAAGGCTTCTACGATAGAGGGTTACTTTTAACATAATGGACTGCATCCAGGGAAGAGTTCTTTTTAGCCCATTTTTAAAAACTCAGGCAAATTTGGCATACCATAAGATGGACAATTTTTAGATAATTCAGTGGCATTGAGTACATTCCCAGTGTTGTGCATCCACCACCTCTGTCCAGTTCAAAAACACTCCCAAGAGGAAGCTCCATATCCAATAATCGGTTGCTCCCCATTTCCCCTCCTCCCAGCCCTGGCAACCAGATGAGCTGTCTTTTTGGATTTGCCTATTTTGGATATGTCACGTAAATGAATCATACAGTATGTGACCTTTCCTGTCTGGCTGTTTTTCACTTACCATAATGGTTTGGAAGTTCACCCACATGCAGCTTTTATTTTTAATAAATTTAATATGGATGGGATTGCCTCCCCTGGTGAACAGAATTCTATGTCTATGGACAAAAAACAGGAGACCTCGTCCTATTATGGGGCACATAGGGAAGACGTGAAGGATAAGGAAGGTGGCTGCATGTCAAATCCCTACCTGGGTGACAAAGCCTTTCTGTACTGAAAACAGCCCAGACAGAGCTAATGGAGAAAAGACCCTTGTGGGGCTCAGCAAGGGGAGGGGGAGTGGAGCTTACAGACCTAAGCTAGCCAACTTCACAAAGCCTTTGAAAGGGGCACTCATAACATATTCAAAGGGACCTCAGCTTTGGTCAAGTAGAAATTAAGCATCCATCAGTTTAAGAGTCTCACTCTTTCCTCGTCTGAGTCCTGGTGTGCGGTGCTGTCCTATTCTGGAAGGATTCACTGCCACCTTCCTTCACACACAGCTCACGACAGGTGCTCTTCTGGTACTTTCCTCCCTCCTTCCTGCTTCATCTTTCTTCTCTCCAGTCTTTGGTCCCCACACCAACTCCTGCTTCCCCCCCCCCTTTGTATGCAGAACAAGATTGTTCTAGGCCGTTCATCAGAGGGAATTTTTACACAGCGAAAATGGCCCATCAACACATTTCACCAAGGACTGTTCTTTTTCTGGGGAATTTTGCTCCACCCTTTGATTTATGTCAAGTTGTTTCCACAATAGATTTGGAAGTACTTTTTATTCCAAGTAGATAAAAAGCAAAATAAATAATAAAATTGGAAAACAAAAATGCTTCAGTTTCAGTCACTTATTTAAATTACTTCCTCTATATAAGATAGTAAATCAATTTAATAAATTGAGTAGCAATAATCCGATCAAATGAAACAAAAAAAAAATCAATCATGTGTGACACATGCTGATAAGAAAAGGGGACGTATTGCCCCTGCCCCGTTCAGCAGTGCCCTCGCAGGTTTAAAGTTTGGTTAGAGACCATTGAAGCCTCGCATTTGAATATTGAGATGGTCCTTTAAGATCTAAGTCTGATTAGGTGGTGTAGAGAAAGCAAGCTTTGGAACCCATTTCAGATCCTTAGTCCATCTCCCAAGAAACTACGATCCCTTACAAGGGGTGGCCACCAGGTGGCAGCATGGAGCACTAGAGGAGGGGAGACGTGAAATCTTCATGGGGAGGTTTACCTGGTACTTTTGCTTGGGTTCACCTTGAAAGGAAAAGTTACGGGATTCTGGCCTGTTTATGTAACTCTGTGAGTGTTATGGAGAAAGAAGTAATATAATTGAATGGAAAACTAAAAACCCACTGTGATAAATTTGGTTATTTATGAACACTCAGATTGGTGGGATCTGGGCTTAAAGTTGGAGCAAACTTTTGGGGGCCTTTCACAGTCAAGGATAGTGCTCATGTATTCTCCAATATAACACTTAGGATGAATGGCTTCTCCTGTGTTGTATCTTCGTGTCACCTTGCATGTAGCAAGTGCTTAATACATGTTTGTTGAGTAGACTTTAATCACATTAGGAGCAAGTGTGGTATAACTAATGGATCCAGGCTGATGTTTAATTTTAGTTGGCTATACTCGGGAGACTTGGCAGGCTGTGGAGCAGTTGGGATTATAGGGGAGGGTCTTCTGGAGGAGCGAAACAGTTTCGTCCCTGAAGAGGTGAGGATTGAGCCTGGGCGTCTAAACAGTGTGTCACAGTAGAGTTAGAGGAATAAAGTTAGAATGGGAACATTGTGGGAACAGTACGGTTAGCCCAGTGAGTCTGGTTAAGATAGTTCAATATGAACAATGTGAGGAATCAAATGTCTGAGCACCTTGGGGCACAGGGGAATACAGAAGATTTCAGCGTCATAATTCTGCAATTTTTGTTCTGGGTAGATGTGCTCTGAGTAATATTCTGGGGACGAGTGCTGCTTATTTTTCATCTTTGTATTCCGCAAGAGGTTTAGCACAGTGCCATGCTTATAAAATAGGCATTCAATGAATATTTGTTAAATTGAATAATTTTAAGTGGTCACAGTTGGCTGTGTAAGGGGATGGAGTAGAATCTAATTAAATTATGTATTTTTTAAATTACGTATTTATTTTTATTTATTTTTAAAGATTTTATTTATTTATTTGAGAGAAGGAGAGAAAGAGAGCAAAAGAACACCAGCAGGGGGAGCAGCAGAGGGAGAGGGAGAAGTGGACGCCCCGCTGAGCAGGGAACCTGACATGGGACTCCATCCCAGGACGCTGGGATAGTGACCAAAGGCAGATGCTTAACCGACTGGGCCATCTAGGTGAGATATATATATATATATAATATTCGCACTTGCTATATATATATATATAATGCGAGTGCTCATGAGCAGGAGAGAGGCTCAAGGGAAGAGGAAGGAGCTAACTTCCCCGCTGGGGAGGGAGCCTGATGCCAGACTCGGATCCGTGATGCCGCCCAGGATCATGACCTGAGCGGAAGGCAGTTGCTTAACCCACTGAACCACTCAGGCACCCAAAGGTATGTATATTTTTTAACAACAATAATGGTAGCTGAAGTTCACAGAGTGCTTCCTATTTTCCGTAAACCTGCGGGTAGTATTTCACCTCATCCCGACTGCAGCCGCATGGGGCGCTGTGACGCCAGAGCCCGTGCTGGGCACCTTGCCCATGGTTGCCGGTCGTCCTACGCGTTCAGTTTGCTGGAGCTGCCCTAACAGTCGCCATACACTCGGTGGGTGAAGCAGCAGAGATCTACTTTCTCACGGTTCTGGAAGCTGTGAGGTCAAGGTGCCGGCAGGGCTGATTTCATCCTGAGGCCTCCCCTTGGCTTGTAGATGGTGGTCATCTGTCTTTGTCTTCACCTGGTCTTCCCTCCGTCTCTGCATCCCAATCTCCTCTTCTCATAAGGAGGCCCGTCACAGTGGATTGATGACCTCATTGAACCTCAGTGACCCCTTGAAAGGTTCTGTCTTTAAATACGGTCACGTTCTGGGGTATGAGAGATTAGGACTTCAACATGTGAATTTCGGAGGGGACACAGTTCCGTCCGGAACCGTGTGCCTCAGAATTCTCAAGCCTGGGAACCGTAGGGCCGGGACTAGGGTCCTGAAGGTGAGGGGCGGCTCACTTTCGGGGCTGTTTGTACAAGTGCAGGGTCTGCCCCAACAGTGAGTGTCCCCTTAAGTGCCGTGCCATAAATACCTCCTCAGCCTCCACCGAGGACCATCCCTGCTGGGGAGCCTGGTAAAATAGCAGAGTCCGGGGCCCCAGCCCAGAGCTTATGATTCCGAAGGTCTCCAGTAGGGCCTAGGAATCTGGTGTTTCCATAAGCCTCCCCAGGGATTCTAATGGAGGTGTTTAGGATCACCTGGAAACTCAGAAACTTATATCCAGTGCAATAATTTCTCTCTTCCTTTTTGGTCTGGGAGTAGACGTCACTGAACTCATCAATTACCTTTCTGAATTTTTAGGGGGTGGGGTGGGATTCTGAAATCCCTTCTGCAGAAAGCTCCTGTAGTCTGAGTTGCTGGGCATTGACCTTGACAGACCCACGGACTGGCTCTTTTTTTGTGGGGTTCTTTCTATCCATTCCAGATGGCAGAACTCCATGGACACACACAAGCACGTGTGAACTAGAGCATTAGCAGCTGCCAATACAGAGTGCGGGTTGCACTGGGTCCTAAGTACGAAGTTGTTTGCAAGAGTCTCTTCTAAATTTTGAGGAGAGAGCCAAGCTGTTCGTTGCTTGATACTGAGGAAGGAGCAAAGACTAATTAGTAAGGTTTTCTCTAAGTCTGCATTCTGAGGGGAGGGAAGGCAGTGAAATTGATCAGCAGACTGTACCAAATAAAAATAGTGTGACAATATGGAAAATCATTTGCTTTATGGAGAACCACAGAGTGATACGACTGAAGGATTCTTGGGTGGCAGATCTTTATCTATTTCTCTTTGGGGAGGAGAAATCAAGCAAAGAAACAGACAAAAATCTCACCTGATTTATTCAAACTTTGGCCTGTTGTGTATGACCTAAAAGAGAGCTGGTCTTTCATAATTCTCTCTCTGAGCACAATCACTCCTTTTTTGTTTCTTAAACATCGTCAGTGGGACTGTATAGATTTAGCTCTGAAAGCAACAGACTCTGACCCTCATTGGCTTGAAGCAAAAAAAGAAAAAGGAGTTTGACTTGAGTAAGCTACAGAATGATGGGCAAACTCAACAGGTTGAACAAGGGATTTTGGAAAATCCAGGAACAGGCAAGCTCCAGACATCTAAACAGCAATTGCTGTTGGACATCTTCAGAATGCTGTTTTGAAAATAATTCATGTCTCCACTCCAGTCATTTTCTGTCTTTGGCTCATTGTCCTTAACATGTGGCTTTCAGGAAGCTTGTCTAATCGGCCCATCTTGGACACATGCCCATCCCTCATTGGAGATTAAGGTCTGAGGGATGGTGGGGGGTGGGAGTACATTGATCATCAGACCCAACCCATGGGATCGGAGGGGGATTTTCCTCAAAGAAAAACAGGAGACGTGAGGCATACTGGAGAGACGGAAACAAGAGACCCAATGGGGACTCTTGGCTGACTTTTACCTTGGTGACAGCCAGTCATTTCAGTCCCTGATGTGACTTCTCCAGAGACAGGAGGCATGTTAGCTGTCCGTTTTGGGTCACTTTGCGTGGTGAGGCTGAGGTGTGCTTGGAATACTGGCTTGTCTCAGAAGATGGTTGTTTTCTATAAGGAAGACAGCGTCCCTTAGCTCTCTACTGGATGTGAGTAGCTCATAAACGGGCTCTTCAGAAATTAAAGATAACTTCATGCAAACTCTAGATTCACTCGATAGCCCCTTTTCTATGTTCACACATTTCTTTAACACATTTGTTACTTGCCTACCATGTGGCTGCTCTCTTCTTGATGCTATGATACAGAATTCCCTTCTAGAGTCCTTCCCTTCCAGAGTCCCTACCCTGGATCTGCATGGCTCAAGTGCTGGAATATTGCAAGAACAAAACAAAGTCCTTGTTTTCATGGATGGAGCCCACATTCTCATTCACCATTGTATCCCCAAGACCTGGTGCAATAAATATTTGTTGAATGACTCTATGAATGACATCAGCTTGAACTGTGTCGTTGCAAGCCTCGCTTTCCTGTGGAATGCGATCACGATGTGCTGTTGGAGCCCAAGAATGTGATTTTCTAATCTGTCCTGCCCTGTGTATGCCTCTACCTATAACTCACAGGAGTCATCAATAAATTCTTTTTTTTTTTAAGTCATCAATAAATTCTTAAAGGAGACTAGTTGTTTTCAAAGCAGGCACTAGAGTTCTTCCTGCCACGGAGAAAGCTGACAACACGGGCCAGCGGTTCTGCCTTGAAAACAAGCAGCTGATGGGTCTGTGAGTCACCCTGTGCCCCAGGAGATTGCCTACTCCCCTGACATCAGGTGCCCAGGGGCTCTTGGTGATGTCAGATGTTGCCATCTGTGGTGGGTGGTGCTGGCGTCAACTCAGGCGGTAGGAACAATCTAGCATCACTCTAAAAAAAGGAAGGCTCGTTGCCCTCTTGTGAATGTCTGAAACAGGAAACAGGGTCACCGAAATGTGGTCTCAGCCACCGGACGCTGTAGCTGGAGGGTTTGGTAACATTGTTCTTCCCCAAGGTCCTATTTACCAAAAGAAACAGGGAAATCATGAGGGTATTTAAGTTCTAGGAAGATGAGCGCTGCAAAAACATAGATAAAATAATCTTTAGCAAATTGATTAATAGAATACTCACACCAGTTAAAATGAATGAGGTAGTAATAGGGTTAGACATCTGAGACATATTACTAAGTGGAAAAAGCTGGCAGATTAACATGCACTTTTTATATTAAAACAAAACACTGCCAAAAATAACAATACACAACGTGATGTAAATATACATTACATCACAGGGTCACCCAGGTGCTCGCGTGTCTGGAAAAAGTTTGGTACTGTACTGATGACAAGGTTACCCCGGAGAGGGCAGAAAATGAACAGACTGTGGGTCGTGGCCAGAAGGAACTTGAGCTGTAATATTTCAACGTCTCTAGAGGAACGTTTCATTTATGTTTTAAATCTCAAAATTAATTTTAAAAGAAAGACATTAGTAATTGTTAGAGCAGGTAAACAATAGATACAATTCTTAGTAAATCGGGCCGTTAAGACTTCCTGATCATGTTTGTTAAGCAGATGTGGTTCCATGGCTTTCTAGGAATATCTTGTCTGAAACAGACCACATAAAAGATGCCCCCACACAGCAGAGGTACAAATACTGTCATGGGCAAGCTAAGGAATATTGGAGGAGACATTCGGCCAAAAGGCCTATACCCGATTTGATCAGCAGTGTTGACCTTTGACATTGCTAAGGAACTTCATGGTTTTCAAACTATCTTATTTGAATCTCACAACAGTGTCTGGTTAGGGAGGGCCAGATTCTATATCCGTGTCAAAGATTAGAAAATTGAGGTTCGGAAAAATTAAGTGACTTGTAGTAAAGGGGCAGAGCACCTGTGTTTTCCAAGAGGTGAAAGCCTTCTCTAATTTTTTTTAAGATTTTTTATCTATTTGTTTGACAAAGAGAGACACAGTGAGAGAGGGAACACAAGCAGGTAGAGTAGGAGAGGGAGAACCAGGCTTCTCACCCAGCAGAGAGTCCGATGTGGGGCTCGATCCCAGGACCCTGGGATCATGACCCGGCCGAAAGCAGACGCCCAACGACTGAGCCACCCAGGCGCCCCAAAGCCTTCTCTAATTTATCTACTCAATAAAGCCCACTCCAGTAGTTAATAGTAGTTGCTAGAACCTAGACAGCATCTTCTTGCTGGCTGAGTTCACATTTGGCAGCCTTCTCTACCCACTTTCTATTTGAACCTAAGTGGACTGACTCACATTCAAAATCCCATTTTAGAACCTAGTGCATTCTCCCAAAGGGATTTTCCAGCCAGTAGGAAGTTTGCCGTCAAGAACAACATTCGGCCTCCATGCTGTCATAGTCGCAGATGATAAATGACATGGTGTTGGGCTTGATACCACAGCCCCATGCTGCCTGGAAACAACAGCTACTCTGTAATGTGGACTTTACATCATGGGTCCTTATCCAGTCTCCCCAACTAAGTCAAGGTCAAAGGAAACCTCCTCTTACTTTTCTTATCCTTCTGTAGCCAGCCTGTCAATGAACATGCATTTGATAAGTTCCTTCAGCTTCATAATGTAGCCAGGACAGGACACACTTACGGGTAGCAATACATTAAAAAAATCAACACACTGCCCATCAGAATTGACGCTTCTGAAAGTAAATTCTAGCTCTTCCTGCTCACTCCTGCAAACCTGCTCCCCACCGTGTTCTTGTCTATCTCAGCCAATGGCAAGTCAACTTTTGCAGCTTGTCAACCGGAAACCTTAGAGTCACTCTTTTCTTTTATCACACTATTTCCAATCCTTTAGCAAATCTCGTTGGCTCTACCTTCAAATTCCATTCCAGAGTCCATACCACCTGTACCGACGCCTCCCTGGTCTGTCACCTGCATCGTTAGAATGGCTTCCACATGCATCTCCCTGAACAGCCCTCGGCACCCAGTTTCTTCTAAGGCAGCTAATGGATCCCGCTGTCATCTAGGTAGACCGTATTATTCCCTCCACCCAAAGACCTCCACCTCGGAGATTAAGTTGAAGCAAAATCCTACAAAGTCCCATATTCCATCTTTTTCTATTACTCTTCCTCCTGGCCTACACGACTCCAGGGCCCCTAGAATTCTCTTTCTCCTGCATCCTATAGTTTATTCTCTCCTCCGGGATCTAGCCCAGCCCCACCCTCCCTGAAATGCTCTTCCCTGTGATAGCATAGCTGGCTTGCTCACCTCCTTCAAGTCTTGGCTTAAATCTCACCATATTAGGAGGCTTTCTGAGGCCACCCCATTTAAAACTGCAGGCACCATCCTTCTCCCCAGCACGTGCACACACACACACACACACACACACACATATACACACACCCCTCCCTGGCATTTCTTCTCTCCGTCCCTGCCTTATTTATCCCCATAGCATGCGTTACCTTCTTCTTTTTTTTTTTTTTTTTTTTTTTTAAGATTTTATTTATTTGACAGAGAGAGACACACACAGCGAGAGACAGGGAACACAGCAGGGAGAGTGGGAGAGGGAGAAGCAGGCTTCCTGCTGAGCAAGGAGCCCTATGTGGGGCTTGATCCCAGGAACCTGAGATCATGACCTAAGCCTAGGCAGACGCTTAAGGACTGAGCTCTCTAGGAGCTCCCATGCATTACCTTCTAACACATTAAAGAACACACTTGTTTTGTCTAACTCTCCTCCTAGAATGTTTGCTCCAAGAGAATAGGGATTTTTGTTTCTTTTGTTCATTGTGGTTTCCCCAGTGCCTAGTATAAGTCTGGCACACAACAGATGCTGATTAAGTATTTGTTAAATAAATTAGATTGGCAAAGATGAAAAATTAGATGGTGACTTGATTGGCAGGAGTATAGGGAAATAGATACTTTCGCACGTTGCCAGAGTGCAAATTGGAATTGCCTCCTTGGAGAGCAATCTGGCAAGATCATTTAAAATTTTTAAAAAGGCCTTACCAAGACCCAGCATTTAGCTGTCAAGCATTTACTCAATAGATACACATGTCCAAACACGTAGTTCAAGGATGCTCACTCTGGCACATTATTTTAATGAAAAAAGACCAGAATGAACTGAAATGTCAGTAGATAGGGGTCTGCTTGAATAACATGGGAATCGGTATGACCGTATAATAACCTTTAAGGTGATAGAGGAAGATACACATGTATTGCTGTAGGTCTCCATGATCTACTGAGTGGAAAAAGCCAGGGCGCAAATGTGCGAGGTATGTTACCGTTTGGGTAAAAAAAAAAAAAAAAAAAAAAAGGAGGGGGACGTAAGTACACATACTTACAAGTTCGTACAAGCATACATACGTATATAAATAAGCACATAAAGAGCTCTGGAAAATTGCAAGAAACTAATGATGGGGGTTGCCTGTTCTGTTTTTTAAGGGCTGGTGAGCTTGAAAACAACTGGAAAAATTACGGTGAATGCAGTACTTAAAAAAAACCCGCTTCTGGGGGGCGTCTGGCTGGCTCAGTGCGTGGAGCGTGGGGCTCCTGATCTGAGTTGGAGCCTGATGCTGGGTGGGGGGATTACTTCAAAACCAAACAAAACCAAACAAACCACTTCGCTAACTTGTCAACCCATGCTCTTCTGCTAGCTTTTACTCTGTGTGGGGCTGACCTGGTAAAATACGCGCCCTCCACTCTGCTTTGAAGACACGGGAGTAGGAAGGAGGACCTTTTATTTCCTTGGGGAGCGAAGCCAATAAAACGTATGAATAGAGTCAGCCCAGCCTCGTGCCCTGTGACTCGAGGGCAAGCCCCCTCCTTCCCCCAGCCCTGGGCGACCGTCGGAGGCGCCGGCTGCCTGGAGTCCCCGCTTCCTCCTGAGAGGGCAGCAGCGGAGCGTCTCGGGGACGCATGCGTCCCAACTGGCACCCGGGGAATTAAAAGAAAGGGAGGGGGAAGCCCCAACCAAACAGGCGCCCCAAACAAAACCCAAGTGGAGGAAAGCGCGCGGCCGCGCAGACCCCGGGCCGGGCAGGCGTCCCGGCCTCGCCCGCGTCCCCGGCCGCGGCGTGATGCGCACGGACCGGCCCGCGACGCCCGGGCCGCCACTGTCACCGCACCTGGACGCCGGCCGGGTGGCCGCGCCCCAGCCGCGCTCGCTCGCCGCCGCGGCCGTGTCCCAGTGTGCCGGCGCCGCTGCACCTCGCTCCCCATGGGGCCGCGGGACTGGCTGAGGACCGTGTGCTGCTGCTGCCAGTGCAGGTGCCTGGAGGAGCCCGCCGCGCCGGAGAAGGAGCCCCTGGTCAGGTGAGTGCGCGCCCCGAGGCCGCGATCTGGGCTTCCGTGGCCGCGGCCGGCGGCGCGGAGCCGGGTACCCGTGTGCCCGTCCGAGCCGGGGAGGGGGGCTCGCTTCACGGTCGCATCGAGGCGCCCACTCAGCCCCTCGGCCTCCGCCTGGAGATCCTGTCCCTTGGGTAGGATTTTTGTCCGCGAGCGCAAACCCCCGGAGGCGCGGGAGACCCAGATGGACGCCCGCGGGAAGCGCCAAGGGAAGCGCGGGAGAGAAGTTGGCGTCGGGGTCCCATCTGGAGGATCTGCGGAGACCGTGTATTTGATAGGCGTATTTCAGTGAAAAAGGCGACTGTGAGTTTCTAGTTCGTCCAGGAGAAAAGTTGGATACGGTGCCTTCAGTTTTATTACCAAAGAAAGACAATTATAAGTGACTGAGCCCAGGTAATATGTTTCACATTAAAAAAAAAAATGCTTATTTTCTGTAGGGACAGCCTGTTCACTAGGATGTTGAGTCATTACAGGTTCGGTTAGGAAGTGTGAGGAAATGGAACGCAGGTTGGCAGTGAGTGCGCTTAGTGGCTCTGTTGAGGGGGCCATGCGACACAGTTTTGTTCTGGGCTGTAATTTTAAGCAATTATTTTTGTACCTTCGCCGTGATGAAATGAGGGTTCCATTAGGTCACGCCTAGGGGGTAGTTTCTTATGAAACGTGCAGCTAACATGATAAAGCTTTCCTAAGTTTGCAAAAGCATGATTTACCTTTTCTTACTGGGTCAAGTCCAAACACTTCCCTTGCCTTATGAGGTCTTATGTAACCCCTTACTGCCTGTCCACTCTTATTTTCCAGTATTTTAAATATTGTGCACTCCTTGATTTAATCAGACAGGCATCCTTGCTGTTCTAGGGACAATTCAACCTTCTTATTTCCCCCAAGCTTGCCTCAAGGAATGACCTTTATCCTTCCTTCCTGCCTTCCCCCCAACCAGCTAAATGCTGGTTCTCAAGTCCCGCCCCCCCCCCCTCCTGCAGCAGCTCTCTTTGATGACTCCGAGCTCATTCATCTCTCACTCCCATGACTTAGGATTTAGAATTTACCATCTGCCGCTCACTGTTTAGTGAGTGCACATGTATGTAAATATATATGTCACGTCTGCTTTATATACAGAAACAACTGTACACACGATGCACAAACTTTTGTGCGCTCTTGCTGACGGTTTCAACAAGAAACCTAGACTATTAGGGTAATATGGACAGGGAGACAGCTAGTCAACCACCCTTGGTCTACAAAGAAGTAAGTAACAATCTGGAATTTCATGCTTGCTTGTATGTGCAACTTGTCAGTATTCACTGTAATGAGAATACAGTACTGATCCTCAGTGTCTTGGGCCTTTCCAATTTTCCATCCCAGATTGCTATTCGAGTTAATAGTTTTGGTTATTTAAAAATAACCAAAGTAGTTTTGGTTATTTAAAAATCTTCACCTGCCCTGGTTTGCACTGGAAGGCAGTAAATTTTGCAAGTGATTTTAAGAAGACGGAGCCAGTTGGGGCCAGAAGAGCCTAGTGTTCATGAGTCAGATTGCCTGGGGTGAAAATCCCAACTGGGTGACTGGGCACAAATTATGAAACTTTTTTCCGCCTTAATTTCCTCATCTGTAAAATGGGGAGGACAGCAGTGTGCACCTCAAAGGGTTGCAGTGAAAAATGAAATGAGCTAATCCATGTAAAGTGTTTAGCAGAGTGTCTGACCCATAGCAAACAACCAATAAATTCTAGCTACTGTTAATTATCATTGTTATTCTGAGCACGTGGATATGAGTGGACTGGTATTTTGTGGCTTAGTGTCAATCCTGGCATCATTTCAATGCAACCCCATTTGGGAAGAGCAGCTTGGGCTTGTTCGTGGAAGTGTGGAGCAGTGATAGGTGTGTGTATGGGTAACTGTATCTTCTTCCTTACTCAAGTCATCATGAGGTCTAGTTTGAAATCTTTTTTGTTTATTTATTTTTAAAGTGGGAAGTTCCGTGGTTCTTCATCTATTCAGAAAGTTGTGCAATCATCTCCCCTATCTGAGAGAGAACATTTCCATCGCACCCCAAAGAAACGCCACACCCCTTAGCAATCACTCGCCACTCCCCCTTCCTTGGCCCACCCCATCCCTGCACCCACAGATCTGCTGTCTCCCTAGATTTGCTTCTTCTGCAAGTTGCTTATAAATGGAATCTTACACTCTGTGGCCCTGGCACCTGCCTTCTTTCACTCAAAATTGTGTTTCTGAGTTTTGTCTGCATTGTAGCATTTAGTAGCCCTTCATTCCTTTTTTTTTTTTTTAAAGATTTTATTTATTTATTTGAGAGAGAGGCAGTGAGAGAGCATGAGCGAGGAGAAGGTCAGAGGGAGAAGCAGACTCCCCGTGGAGCTGGGAGCCTGATGCGGGATCCCGGGTCTCCGGGATCATGACCTGAGCCGAAGGCGGTCGTCCAACCGAGCCACCCAGGCGTCCCGCCCTTCATTCCTTTTTAAGGCTGAATACCCTTCTTACGTTTGGCTTCTTGACATATTATTTACCTTTCACCAACGGATGGGCATTTGGGTTGTTTCCACTTTTGGGCTATGATCGTCTGCGTACAAGTTTTTGTGTGGATGTGTGTTTTCGGTGACCTTGGGTATATCCCTAGAAGTGGGATGCTGGGTCATACAGGAATCCTCCATTTAACTTTTGACAAACTACCAGACTGTTTCCCGAAGTGGCCGGTTTGAAACCTTGATGTGGTGAAGTCATGGGGCCAGATGGTCTTAATTTTTATTTTATGGACAACTTCTTTATGTCTTTTTTTTTTTATATTTATAAAAAAAAGGTTTTGTATATATGATCTCCCCCTAACTAAATCCTTTATGGTGAGGTAATGGTTTTCAAGTTTTGTTTCAGGCCACAAGGGAGCAGTGCTGGGAAGAGATGTGGTTGGGAATGACAAGTGCCATTTGTCTACAAGGTCACCTGCAGGCCTCTTCCAAAATGCACCAGGGATTCTTGTGAGTTCAAGAAAAGCAACTCTGAGTCTCATCTCCTTTGCCAATCTGATCTTGCCTTTTATGTTTTGACCTTTGTTCTTTTTTTGGCCTTTCTGGAACTTTATACCTGAAGGGAAATGCCTGTGCCTTGTCTGGTTTGTGTCTGTGTTTCTCTGTGTCCCACTAGTTCTTCATTTCCCCTTTTTCTAGAAAAAGAATTTCTCCTTTTTCTAGAAATGCCTGAAAATTCATCCTGATACTGCCAAGCCCTTCAATTACCACCCTTTGCTTTCTTCTGTGTCGGGCACAAAGGTCTTGAAAGAGTTGTCAGCTGTACCCCCCCACCCCCACTTCCTTCCTTATCACCCATTCACCATGAAATCTGGTTTCTTTCTTTTTAAAAATTTTTAAAATATTTATTCATTTTCGGGGTGGCAGAGGAGCAGAGGGAGAGAGAAAGGCAGAATCCCAAGGAGGCTTCTTGATGAACAGGGAGCCAGATTCGGGGCTTGATCCTAGAACCCCAAGATCACAACACAAATTGAAATTAAGAGTCGAAGGCTCAACCGACCAAACCAGCCAGGTGCCCCTGAAATGTGGTTTCTGGCCCCTGCCTGATGACATGAAAATTGCTCTCTTGCACGTCACAAGAGATAGAAATCTGATGTTCTTTCCTCAGTGTGTGAGCCATACCTCTGTACTGGCAGTCCGTGCTTGCTTTCACACTTCCTCTTTCCCTGGCTTGTCTGATTCTCCAGTTTCTGCCTGTAATCAGTCCCGTCATGCTGGATTCCCCCCTGGTGTGGTTGCCAATGCCATATTTGTTAGCTAACATCTTATTTTTTTTTCTACTTCTTAAGCTCTTAACTCTGTTCCCCAGGCCCATTTCAGCTACCTCCTTTGTGATGGAGCCTTAGAAACTCTCCCCAAGCAGTTATGGCATCTCTTTACCCGTCGGGTCTCTTCTGGTTATGACACTTCTAAGAGGGGGGGCTGCAACCTCAGCTTGATTGGAGGTTCTGGTCTAGATTTGAGGGGCTAAATCCAGCTCCCCTGACTCCTCCTGACTATACCCAGCACAGTGCTCAATGTGGAGAAAGAACAGAATAGCTCCTTTTTGACTGGTAACAATTATAATAATGGCTGTTCACTTGTTAATTTCCATGTATAAATTTTCTTTAAAAATGTATTTAAGACAACATGCTGCAAAGACTAATAGAGTCAACACACGCATGCACCCAGCATCTACCTTAAGAAAGCAGCGATGGAATTGCCCCCCCCCCCATATCTCTCCTGACTGCATCTACCTTCTTTCTTAACTTTCTAGAAATGGTGCATCCTGGGTATAGCTTATTGCACGAGTGAGGTTTCCTTGCATACCTTCTGTTGTTAGTCATCCTTAGGACTGAGTGAAATGGGTGTTATTTACCTCCATTTGATAAAGGAGGAACCCAAGGCTTAGAGAGTTTAAATGAATTCAGCATCACAGTTGGTAAGTCGGAGAGCCAGAATTTGAATCCATGTCTATCAGACTTTCAAATCCATGCCTTGCATTTTAAAAAATTCAGAAAACTACCAAATGTTTTCCGAAAATAACTAGAATATTTATGCACAAGAAACTGGTGGTTATCAGTAGCCTTCGCTCCTGTCTGTTTTGGCCCCTTTCTCCCTCCCTTCTTCCATGTCCTTTGTGGGTAAAGTTCTTTTTAGCTAGAAGTAGAAGCAACCTGGCCCTGTGAACCGAGCCCAGGGGGAGTTAGGAGACCCAAGTCCTAGTTTCAGCTATTAACTAGCTGTGGGATTTGTGGGGGTGGGGGTGGGCCTCTCTTACCTTCCTCAAATTCTAGTTTCTTCTTTTGCAAAATGGGGAGATCAGACTTTTTTTTTTGTAATTTTATTTTATTTTTTTTCAGTGTTCTAATATTCAGTTTATGCACCACACCCAGCGCTCCATGCAATATATGCCCTCCTTAATACCCACCACCAGGCTCACCCACCCCTCCACCCCTCCAAACCCTCAGTTTGTTTCTGAGTCCACAGTCTCTCATGGTTCATCTCCCCCTCCAATTTCCCCCATCTCATTTCTCCTCTCCTTCTCCAGATGTCCTCTGTGTTATTCCTTATGCTCCACAAGTAAGTGAAACCATATGATAATTAACTCTTTCTTCTTGACTTATTTCACTCAGCATAATCTCTCCCAGTCCTGTCCATCTTGATACAAAAGTTGGGTATTCATCCGTTTTGATGGAGACATAATACTCCATTGTATATATGGGCCATATCTTCTTTTTCCATTTGTCTGTTGAAGGGCATCTTGGTTCTTTCCACAGTTTGGCGACTGTGGTCATTGCTGCTATGAACCTTAGGGTACAGATGGCCCTTCTTATCACTATATCTGTATTTTGGGGGTAAATACCCAGTAGTGCATTTGCAGGGTCATAGGGAAGCTCTATTTTTAATTTCTTAAGGAATCTCGACACTGTTTTCCAAAGTGGCTGCACCAACTTGCATTCCCACCAACAGTGTAAGAGGGTTCCCCTTCCTCCACATCCTCTCCAACACACGTTGCTTACTGTCTTGTTAATTTTGGCTATTCTAACTGGTGTAGGGTGTTATCTCAATGTGGTTTTGATTTGAATTTCCCTGATGGCTAATGATGATGAACATTTTTTTATGTGTCTGTTAACCATTTGTATGTGAGATCAAACTTTTTTTTTTTAAGATTTATTTGTTTTTAAGAGAGAGAGGTATGCGAGCAGGTGAGAGGCAGAGGGGGAGGGAGGGAAAGATGCCTCAAGCAGACTTCTCGCTGAGCTCAGACCCCAGTGCCTCTAATGACCCATGACCTGAGCTGAAATCAAGAGTCGGACTTAACCAACTGAGCCACCCAGGCGCCCTGGGAGATCAGACTTTGATGTGTAATCTTGCAGGGCTGTTCCAGGCTTGATGCAAATTCTCTTCCTCCTGTGGGCTTATGTCCACTGAAATTGTTTGACTTGGACTCCAGGGCCAGTGAGACCGTCTGTGGTACAGGGAAGGAACCTGAAGGCCCAGGGCATATGAAGCACAACTACTTGTCCAACTCCTAGCTGCCCATGGCTGTTTCACCAGCAAATAGGTGAGGTCATCTCTATTGCCAGGAAGCTTGAGAACGGGTCTGGAGAAGGGACATAAGACCTGACCTTCACACCAGGCTCTAGGGCCAAAGAAAGCCAGAGGTTTTGATCAGTCTCTGTTTTCTTCCCTTTACTCCGATTTTAGGATAGAGTCGTCTGAGATTCATCTTTTCTTTTTTTTTTAAGATTTTATTTATTTATTTCACAGAGATCACAAGTAGGCGGAGAGGCAGGCAGAGAGAGAGAGAGAGAGGGAAGCAGGCTCCCTGCCAAGCAGAAAGCCCGATGCAGGGCTCGATCCCAGGACCCTGGGATCATGACCTGAGCCGAAGGCGGAGGCTTTAACCCACTGAGCCACCCAGGCGCCCCGAGACTCATCTTTTCAATCATTTTGGGAGGTTTGACATTCTGCTTGCCATTCTTCCCTGCCCTGCCTGTATTCCTAAAGTAAATAGTGATCAAAACCGCAAGGAACCAATGTGCACTGAGGACCAATGGATTGTTTTGGATTGTTCTGGAATGGCTAGGTGGTCAATCATTTGTCTGTAAAATAGTGAATGACTTTTGGGCTCAAGGTTTTGTGTGACTAATGGAAAGAAACACATGGGGTGTGTATCGTTAGTTTCCTAGGGCTGGCACAGCAAAGTGCCACGAATCTGGTAGCTTAAATAAACAGAAATATGTTCATTCACACTTCTGGAAGCTGGAAGCGCTCTAGGGAGAATTGCTTCTTGCAGGTTCCAGCTTCTGGTGGCTGCTGGTGTCCTTGGCTTCTGGCCGCCCACTTCAGTCTTTGCCTTTGTTTCCCTCCATGTGCCTCTCCTCCTGTCTCAAACACCCCTCTCTTTGCTCTTGTAAATATACCAGTCATTGGATTTAGGGTTCATCGTAAATCCAGCTGCAAAATCCCTATTTCTGAATGAAGTCACATTTCACAGGAACCAGGGGTTGGGACTTGGACAGATCTTTTGGGGCGACACTCTTCAACCCTCTACAGGGTACTTTCAGGAAAATGTTCGAGCTCAGAGCATTGGTTTTTATTTCACTTTTATAGCATGGCTTTCTTCCATCCATGCTAAAAGCATGCCTTGTCATATAAAAATCCCCCTGAGCATGAGCTGTGGCCCTTGAAATGTCATGATTCTGGAAGCATAGCTGCAGTCAGCCTTTGAGCAGAGCGATGTCCCATCCTCCGGCCCCAGAGTCCACTGCCGTATGATGTCCCACACGGACAGACCTCAGAGATCTGGAAGAGCCTTCGATGCAATGTGAAGGAAGTGGCACGCAAATGTCACACTTTAAAGCCTATTTCACAAGAGTCCCTTTGAAGACTTTCGGGGAAGTACAAGTCCGATGCTCTCATTTATACTCACGCCAGTCTCAGATTTTTATTGGCTGTCAGTAACCGATAAGCGCCACGAGGGTCCAGTTGTTGAAAAGCCAAAGAAGAAAGGGAGAGAATTACAACTGTGGCTGAGTTTTTATTTGTGGCTCTCTCTTAAGCCACCCGAGTGAGCCATGTGAGGAGCGTCCGCATCGCCTTAGCCTCCTGCTCTCCTCCAATGCCCCCCACCCCCAGCCTCCGCTTCTGAGAGCAGGATTTATGCACGTGTGTCTGCAGGCCGTGCATGGGGAACGGTGTCTCCTTTTCCTGCAGTGCCTGGAGTTCCCAGCAGGGAGAAATAAAATAAAATCTCAGTTTGCTCTTGAGGGTGTTTCCGGCCATTCTGAGAAGGAATTGAACAGGGGCTGCGATTGTGGGCCACAGACCGGAATCTTCCGGGCCGTAAAGGAATGCTGGGCATGCGTGTCCTGCTCCGGCGTGCAGACGAGTGAGCATGGAGGTGGGGACGGCAACCTTCCCTGCACAGCTCTCCTGACCCCTTATAGGTCATGCTTAGTGCTTCTCATGTGCTAGGCACTCTCCTTATGTCTGTGACTTAAATCTTTGCCATAACCGTGGGAGGCACATGTGATTCGTGTTATTCTCAGTAGGTATGTTCTGTGGTCCCCCAAAGTGCTGACTGCAAGAATCCTGAACCGTTCCTCCATGGGGAAAATCCAGGGTTAGAGTCCTGTGAGCCGACCGGTCAGCTGCTCAATACGCATCTTGTTTTATGTGTGTTTCTGCGTAAAGACACCTTATTCTGTATATTTCGACTCCCTAGCATTGAACTCAGCCAGCAGGCCTCTCACTGCTGCCTGAATGGAGTTTATCTAACCCACGGGTTTGGGGACTTTCAGCACTATGCTTGGGGGCCATTCTAAACAGCGGAATCACCAATAAAAAGCACAGAGATGCAAAAAACTTGGCACCAGATACATTACGGAAAGGACACTTGTCTGCACTATGAGAGCTGAGCCAAGCAAGCAGGGCATCGTGCCGTGGAGCTCAGCCGGCGACATGCCCCTTGAACGCTGCAAGAGCAGCACCAGCATCGATCTGGGATGACAGATTTTAGGAAGTGGGTAAGTGTGCGAACGTGGGGACGGTGAAGCTCAGCCGTCTGCAGTCCCCACTTGACGGTTGGAGAAACTGAGGCACAAGAGCTTCAGTGACTTGCTCAGAGGCGTGCTTGGCTGAGCTGGATTCAAATCCTATTGTATTTCGTCACGGTAGAAAGAACGGGGACTGCCTCGTACGCAGGGAGATGTGCAACTAGCTGCTAACGTGGTGTGTGCTAGAAATTGGTTTGCAGCATTTTTGGAATCTGGGGTCGAGAGCCCTGGGCCCATGTTCCTGTGTTCGGGCTGCCCGTGGGAAAGCAGGTGCCCGTGGGAAAGAAGGGTGGGGGGTTAAAGACACTCGGGAGGCAGTAAGCACCCGCTCAAGAGGAACAATAATCCTTTACATGTGCGGAGTTTTTCATTTCACAGTGTGGACTCACATGACCTCCGAGCTGAATAAATCATCTTCTACCCTTGGAAGGGCTTAAAGAAACATTGGCTGAAGAGTTTGTGTCAATGAGCTCTCTTGGGCCGGCCCAGATGGCCTGACTTTCCCCATAGTGTGCTGCCGGGCTTCCCGAGCTGACACAGCTGGGCCACGACTTCCTGTAGAATCTGCAGGTACAAAGCCTGGAACCCTGGGCCGGACCATGATTCATAGGAAACGCCTGCAGAGGCACAAAGGATTCCTACTTCAGGAATCAGCTCCCAGCTCGAAGAACCTATCGCAAAGCCTGGATGCTTAACCTTCTTGAAAGCCAGAGGGGAGAGAGGCAGGTGTCAAGGGCACAGTTCCCAGAACGGGGCCTCTGGTCCAATGGGTAGGAGGTGAATGCTTTACCAAGAAGTCAGCCACTCAGGGCTCATAGAGGGATGACTTTTAAAGGTTACCTTTCCAGGCAACCTCCAGTGTCCCTCTTCCCCTTTCATGAATTGCATGAGTCAGTCTTAGCAACATTGGAAGTTCCTGAGAAGATGAAATTTCTTTCTCTTACGCAGCCTGTGATCTAGGTTTCCTGGAACTTTTTATTCTCTAGATATCTTGAAGTAGATCTTATCTCTTCACCTTTGTTTAAAGAGTAAATTCTGCTTCAGTGCTGGGTAAAATTAATTTATTTTGTTAGCGATTGAAGTCTTTTTTAGTCTGGTTAATACATATTTGGTGCCTTTTATGTACTGTGCACTCTGTTCTTTTGGGGCCCTTTTTAGGGAATAATTTTGGCGACACAGTGTGTATCTAAAATACCCCCTTAAGAGTTTCACTTATTATTTTTTTCCTTAACTTAAAAAAAATCCACATCTGTATATGCGATATCAGAAACTAAAAACACGAGCGCCTGGGTGGCTCAGTGGGTTAAGCCTCTGCCTTCAGCTCAGGTCATGATCTCAGGGTCTTGGGATCGAGTCTCTGCTCGGCAGGGAGCCTGCTTCCTCCTCTCTCTCTCTCTCTCTGCCTACTTGTGATGTCTCTCTGTCAAATAAATTTAAAAAAAAAGAAACTAAAAACATATAAAAATAGGTACAGTATAAACAACAACTATAAAGTGAATATTCTTATAACCACTATCTGGGCCAGAAGATAACTATGGCTAGCCCTGTATTCTCCACCCCAGAATCTATCTAGAATTTTGTGATAGTTATTTCCTGGCTTTTCTTTAAAGTTTTACCAGACGTGTGCACCTTGAACATGTATTTTAGTTTTGCCGGCTTTTCAGCTGTACTCAAGGACATCAAACTGTGCAAGATCCAACCAGGTTGCTGTGTGTCGCTTAACTTGTGATTCTCGGTGCTCTGTAGGGGATCCATTTTGCTCACCCATCCTACTGTTGGTGGACTTTTTTTTTTTTAATTTATTTATTTGTCAGAGAGAGAGGGAGAGAGAGCGAGCGAGCACAGGCAGAGGCAGAGGGAGAAGCAGGCTCCTGCTGAGCAAGGAGCCCGATGTGGGACTCGATCCCAGGATGCTGGGATCATGACCTGAGCCGAAGGCAGCCGATTAACCAACTGAGCCACCCAGGCGTCCCCTGTTGGTGGACTTTTGGGTGGTTTCCACTTTAGGGCTGTCACACCAGGCTCTGATTTTAAAGTCAGCACATCAGGTGAAATTGTTCTTCCTTCAGCCATATGGGCCTTCCCTTGGGTCCTCAGATACACCAAGCATATTCCTGCCTCATGCCTTTGCACTTCCTGTCCACCTGCTTAGAACATTCTTCCTCCACTTACCTGTGTGGGTAACTCCCTCACTCTATCCAGGTCTCTGCTTGAAGTCATTTTATCAGAAAAGCTTCCCTGACAACCCTTTTTAAAACAGGCCCCCACCCCCTCCCTCTGTCCCTTCATTGACCTGGTATTCCTTCTAAGCCCCGAGCATCACCTGACATAAATGTATGTACTTATTGTCTGCTTCCTCTGGAGAGACGATGAGCCCCACCTTAAATAACTAAAAACTTAAATAGCTAAAAAATAGCTAAAATATTAAAAAAATTAATAACTTAAATAGCTAAAAAATGTTGAGAGTTTTCTGTGAGTCTGGATACAGGGATTTCCAGCCTCATTTCCACCATTCAGAGACCTGTGAACTTGGGAAACAACAATTCATCACTCAGAAAATATTTATTGAGCATCTCCTGCATGCCAGGAGCTGTTCTGAGCACTTTGATACATCATCACTGGGCTGAGTAGGTAGTGATCCTCTCCTCCTTTTATTCTAGTGGGGGAGGAAGCAGCAAACATAATAAGTAAATTGGAAGATAAACGTGTGTAGGAAAAGGAAAAGGAAAAGGAGAGCATGGGCAGGGGAGCATGCTTGCCATTTTAAGTAGATTGGTCAGAGCAGGACTCATGGAGGAGCTGAGGTTTAGACGGATTTGGAGGAGGGGAGGGAAGGAGGCATGTGGGTATCTGGGGGGAAACATTCCAGATAGAAGGGTCAGCCAGGGTGACCTGGGGGTTCAGGGAACAGCAAAGAGGCCAGAGTGGCTGGGATGTCCTATGGGGCCTAACAGAGCACTGGATGACTGCCTTAGTCTAGGTCAAGTGAGAACCACTGCAGGGTTTTGAGGGAGGGGTGACTGATTTACACAGTAAGGGGATTACGTTGGCTGTTGTGTTAGGGACAGATTTGGTGGGAGGCAACAGTCCAGAGGTAGGTGGAAACAATGAGTGGAGGGATTCCTATGCCAGATGGGAGACCGACCCACCCTGGCTCACCAGACTCCAGACTGTGCTGGGGCGTGCTAGTGCCTGCCCCTTATATCCTTGGCTCAGAGTGGTGGGAGATGGATACGTTTTGAATGTAGAACCAATAGGAGTTTCTGATGGCTTGGAGGTAGGGGATGAGAGAGCCAAGAGTGACGTCAGGATTTTGGCTGGGGAAGTTGGAAGGATGGAGTGTCCAGGATCTAAGTGGAGGCTGCTGGTGGGGAGGTCAGCTGGGACAACCAGGTGCTTGGTTTTCACCATGTGGAACTCAAGGTGCCTCTCACACCTCCACAGAAATGGGAAGAAGCAGTACGTGTAGGAGTCTGGGGAGACAGGAGAGGGGGTGAGGTGAGTGGAAAAGAGTGCAAGCAGAGCAGAGACCAAGGACTGGGTCCCGTCCTCCTGCCTGCTTCCCAGGGTTCTTGTCAGGGCCATCTTCAAGCCGGGAAGCCCTGGGCGCATGCATGAGACGTGAAGACATGGGGCTCTCGTTCAGCCCCGAGGACAGAAGGCAGGGAGGGCAGGGAATGTCGGAAAGGAGAGGCAGAGAGAGAGAGAGAAAGGGAAAAACAGCATAGAGGAAGGACGGAGTGGGGAAAGAAGGAGAGGGAGAGGATCTTGGCTCCACCTGCTCTGTCACTGGGCAGCTTCCTTAGCAAGAGGAAGGGAAAGAAAGGTCTGGAAGCCAGGGGCTCAGCAGGCAGACGAGTTCTCGGTGGGGAATCAGGTGAGGACCCCTTAGTCAAGGGGGTGGCACCAAACAGCCTTCGGGGTCTGTTTTTTGAGACCTTTCGATGCTGTTTCCTGGAGATTTTTAAGAAATAATTTATTTATCAGAGAGAGAGCAGGGGAGGGGAGGGCAGAGGGAGAGACTCTCGAGCAGACTTGCCGCTGAGTGCGGAACCGAACACAGGGCTCGATCTCAAGACCCTGAGATCATGACCTGAAGCCAAGAGTCAGACTCTCAACCGATGGTGCCCCCCCCTCCCCGGCATCCCTGTTGGAGATTTTTATCTTTTCACTGTCTTTAGGGCTTCAGCCTTACGCCAGCGACCTCTGACACACGGCCTGTTTGTGGGGAGACCTGTGGAGCCACTCACTGCAGCTGCGGGTATCAGCAGCGTGCACAGTAGCTTCCGGGACTTCCAAAGTCTTGTTGGTAGGGAGGACTCACGGGAAGCTCTGAAAACTCTGGGTAAGCAGCCTCAGCAGCCGCCAGCACTTTGCACCTGCAGGCCCCAGACAGGGAGCCTGGTGTTCCCACATCTTGAGTCTCCTGGGAGCTGCAGATGGGTTGAAGAGAAGATGAGTGACTGGGTCTTACGCCCCCAGGAGGGACTAGCGGTGGAACCGTCCTACCTGTTGGCAGTGAAAACTGCTTCGGCTTCTAATGTGACTTCAGAGCCACTTCTCAAATGCTTGAGGTTAATGAAATATTTATTATCAGCAGATGGTGGCCAGGGGCAAAACAGCTGCTCTCACTTTCTTTAGAACCTTTTCGAAATCGTTCTATGGGGGGGAAGGGGGGAGAAGGTCAAAGTTCCTGACTCAGCACCCCCTCTGTCCCTGCTTTCTGTCTTCCCCGAGCTTCTTGGGTTCAGACCTCAGGGCCTTTGCACTGAATTCCCTTTACACAAGCCTCAGAGTCCTTCACAGAAGTTCCCAAGCTGCTTCTCCCGTCATTTGCTTTACGCATTACTTTCTCTCTCTCTCTCTCTCTCTTTTTTTTTCTGGTCTCTCCACCTTAAGGGTTTACAGTTTTGCAATAAAGCGGACTGATGCCTGGATGGGGCAGGCGGTGCAGAAGAAAAGGATCAGGGTCTGGCATGCCGGAGTGGAGAATCTGGGACCAGTGAGTCGGGTGGGCTCTGACAGAACCATCCTTCACTTTCATCTGGACCAGTGTGGCTAACCAGGTTAGGGTTAGGGTCACATTCCACTCTCAGGAGGAGGGCAGGAGCCCTAGGCAAACAGCACAGGTCAGAGTCATTGGTTGCCCAGGGGCAGAAGAGCTCGATTCTCTTGCCTGTTTTATGCCATCCCCCTGGGTGTCAGGGACGAGGCAGTCCGAAGCTCATGGGATGCCAGGGCAACTCGACTTCTAATTAGGACAGGGTGAGATGTGGGGAGCACTGGGGAGCCCCCCGTGTCTGGAGCATGAGCTCCTCTGAACAGGCCCAGTGTTGTCCTCCCCGTGGAGCTGTGTTTGGGTTTGCAGACGAAGCAGGAGAGGCTGTGTTTCCCACTGGCTGGAGTCATGCGTGTTCCTGTGTGTGTATGTGTGTGTGTGTGTGTGTGTGTGTGTGTGTTGGGGTGAAAGAGACAGATAAAGAGGGAGAGAGAGAGAGAGAGATGGGCTTTGAGAGGAAGGGGACTAGCCAGGGAGGCACCTGTTGTAATCTTCTCAAAACATGCAAAGGAATTGTGGATTGTGAGCAGAAAGTGGGCTAGATTACTCAGAGTCATGTGTGGTTGATCACTGATAACGCAGGTGGGTACTGGCGAATTTCTCAACCTCCTGCTTTGGGGGGAGTCTCAAAAAGGTGGCGATGGGGAGTAGTGGCTGACATTTCCTTTAACAGCTCACTTTGTGACAGACATTTGTCGCATACTCTGAAAACACCTCCTCTGTGCCCGCTCCTGCCAGGCGATGTGGGATGTTAAGAAGTGCAGAATACAATCCCTCCCTGGAGGAACTTTCCAGACTGTTGCAGAGTCCAGATTTACACAAGTGGAACAAATTCGGGGACAAGCTGAAGAGCGGTTTCAGGAAAGTACTAGGGTCTCACGGCCCCAGAGGGAAATGTCCTGTGGCATCGGGAGCCAGGGCGACGGCCGCCGTGTGCCTCTGGGGTCTCCATGCCCGGAGGAGCCGCCCTGGGGGAATTTGCCGGTTTAGAGGGGAACACTGCACACGTGCACTGGTTATCTGAGTCACTCCATTTGTGAGTATGTCTCTGTCACCGTGTTTAGATTTCCAGCCTGTGACACGTGGTTGCTTGGAGCCACCCCACTGGGGACCTCATGCTGGAAGGACTGTCAGCTGGCGGTCAGTCCTTGACAGACGGTCAAGCAAAGCCGGAGTCTGGTCTGCATCTGCAAACGGGGATAGTGTTACCCACCCTTCTGACCTCAGACAGCCATGTCGCAGGAGGGATGGGACATGGGAGCCCCCAGGCGAAGCTCTGTGTAAGGCAGCGGGGCTTTATCAACGACTGTAAAATCTGCTTAGGCAGAAAGCCATCAGAGGCAGCACCTCTCACATCGGGGATGCCTTTCCAGTGTCTGCCTGCCCTTTGGAGTTCCTCTTGGCCTCACTGTCTGTCTTCCTTGGTGCTCTCTCCAGTGGCCCTTCCATCCCTGCTGTTTAATTCTAGCTGTTCCCCCAAAGCCTTTCCTTACTCCCCAGGCCCAGGCCAGTCCTCCAATGCTGCGGCTTCCAGGGGATGGAAATGCATGGGCATTTCTCCCTAGTCTAGATGGCCAGCCCCGTCCTTGTTCCCAAGCCAGATTCACCTCCCTGTGAACATCCCATCGGCTCAAGGTCAGCCCTGGCCTCCTTCCTCTCCATGGGGCTAGTTAAAGGCCTCCGTCTCCCACATCAGCTAGGACTCTGCTCGCACCTTGGGGCTGTCCGCCACGGGCTCTAACCTCTCGAGATGCTAGAGTGTGTCCTCACATGTCCACTCCTGCCCTATTTCTGCAGCCACACCCTTGCTCGCGCTCGCCCCAACCAGTATTTCAGACATGTAGAGTGAAATATGTATTTATTAGCAGAACTCCACCTTCCTGTGCCCCCAAAGAAACCTTCGTTGTAACTTTAACAAATGACATTTAAATCGAGCGGCCCTTGTGGTTGTGGCTGGTTTGTGGGCTTCTGTCTCTGTCTGCCCCACACCCGCCCCTGGCCCCTGACAGAGGACCTCGGAGATCAGGTCATGAACACCCGGGATGGCCTCCGAGGCCCTGTCTTTGTTCCTTCCTCCCCCGGAGTTGTTTCTAAAACCCAGACCTGACAAGGCTCAAAATCCCCTTAACTTTTCACAGTCCACACAATAAAGTCCAGACTCCAGCACGGTCATCAGTCTCGCCCTGAGTGACCTTTTCTCCTTCCCATCCTTCTGTTTCCCTCGGTGCGAGCACTGTGTGGTGTAGCCATACGGGGAGGCTTGGAATCCCCCAGCCCTGGGCGCACTTCAGGCCTCCGTGCATTGCCGCTGTCGTTCTCTCTGCTGGGAATACCTTTCCCCTGCTTCTCCTCCTGGCGCCAGGCGGTGCATTCCTCGGGTCTGGATTAGATGTTGCCTCCACAAAACCTTTCTTGAGCTTCCTTCTCATAACTACAGGTTGTCACTCCTTCTCTGGTTCTACGACGTTCTGTTTATACTTAAAAAATTTAATTTCACTTATCTCATTGCACTCTAGTCACACTAAGAACGGGGCAATGTCCTGTTTGTTTTCACATCCCCAAAACACCCAGCCTGGCGCCCAGTAAACAGCAGGCATCCGTTTCATGTTTGTGGAATCAACAACTGAAGGGATGAATGAATGAATTTGACATGTGCGGCTAGGGCACTGAGAACTCATTTGTGTCCTCTTTGATTGGCTCATAATCCTTTTTTTAAAAATTTTTTTTAAGTTTAAATTCAATTTAGTTAACATATAAAGTGTTATTAGACTCAGAGGTAGAGTTTAGGGATTGATCAGTTGCAAACAACACCCCGTGCTCATTCCATCAAGTGTCCTTCTTAATGTCCATCACCCAGTTACCCCCTCCCCCCACCCACCTCCCCTCCAGTGACCCTCAGTTTGTTTCCTTTGGTTAAGAGTCTCTTATGGTTTGTCGCCCTCTCTGATTTTGTCTTGTTTTATTTTTCCTTCCCTTCCCCTATATTCTTCTGTTTTGTTTCCTAAATTCCATGTATGAGTGAAATCATATAGTATTTGTCTTTCTCTGATTGACTTATTTTGCTCAGCATAATACCCTTTAGTTCCATCTGTGTCATTGCGAATGGCAAGATTTCACTCTTTTTTTCTTAAATTTTTATTTTTTACTAACATATAATGTATTATTAGCCCCAGGGGTACAGGTCTGTGAATCACACTTCACAGCACTAACCATAGCACATACCTTCCCCAATGTCCATAACCCCACCACCCTCTCCTTACCCCTCTTTCTCCCGGCAACCCTCAGTTTGTTTTGTGAGATTAAGAGTCTCTTATGGTTTGTCTCCCTTCAGATCCCATCTTGTTTCATTTTTTCCTTCCCTAACCCACCAACCCCCCCAACGTTGCCTCTCAAATTCTTCATATCGGGAAGATCATATGATAATTGTCTTTCTCTGACTGACTTACTTCCCTCAGCATAATACCCTCTAGTTCCATCCATGTCTTTGCAAATGGCAAGATTTCATTTCTTTTGATGCTGCATAGTATTCCATTGTGTATATATACACCACCTCTTCTTTATCCATTCATCTGTTGATGGGCATCTAGGTTCTTTCCATAGTTTGGCTATTGTAGACATTGCTGCTATAAACATTCGGGTGCACGTGTCCCTTCGGATCACTACGTTTGTATCTTTAGGGTAAATACCCAGTAGTGCAAGTGCTGGGTCATAGGGCAGCTCTATTTTCAACTTTTTGAGGAACCTCCATGCTGTTTTCCAGAGAGGTTGCACCAGCTTGCATTCCCACCAACAGTGTAGGAGGGTTCCCCTTTCTCCACATCCTCGCCAGCATCTGTCGTTTCCTGACTTGTTAATTTTAGCCATTCTGACTGGTGTGAGGTGGTATCTCATTGCAGTTTTGGTTTGTATTTTCCTGATGTTGAGTGATGTGGAGCACTTTTTCATGTGCCTGTTGGCCATTTGTAGGTCTTTGCAGAAATGTCAGTTCATGTCCTCTGCCCATTTCTTGACTGGATTCTTTGTTGACTCATCATTCTGAACAAAAGTACTTTCTGCATTTCCGCCTTTGCCGTGTCAGGCTGCCTATGTGACAGCCACATGTGGCCAAGCAGCCTCTGGTTCCCCATAGGTTGCTCCTTTCCCCATCGCTCTGATCTCTTTGTCCAGTCCCAGACCCTACACTTTGCACGGCAGCTAGAGGGATTTCGGGGTCCAGTGTCTCGGCCCCCTGTCTGAGGCAGATAGGGGCCTTCTGCCGACCTTGGCTCCAAGATCCCATGCCACTTGTGCTCCACTTTTTACAAGTAGATCCAGGGCCTTTGAATGTGTTATTTCATTTGCCTGGAACTCTGTTCTAGACTTTAAACTTGAAGCTCAAGCACCCCTTCTTTACGATGCCTACCTGATGCTTCCCCCGACTGGCTCTACAGCGCGTATCCCAGTTTTTCACTCTATAGTCACCTGGTCATTCATTAATGTGTTTCCCTCCCTGGGCTCTAGTGAGGTCCAAGGATGGGGATTGTGTCTGTTTTGTTCACAACTTCGTGGAGCCCTGTGATTAACATGGAGTCAGGGCTTCATACATATAATTAGATGAAGGGAATAACCCCGACATGACCCTACCTGTGCAATCCCACAGAAGCTCACCAGGGCCAGGTGCAAGCAGGTCCTAAGTGAAGCTTAGCCACTTGCATCCTCCAGAAGTCCCAGCACAGGTACCACCTTGTAGAGGGTAAATCCTAGAGCGAACATACAAAAATGGAATTACTGAACTTCTTACTCGACAATCCACAATGTCTACTGAATGTATTTGGAGGACGCCTGGGTGACTCAGTCGGTTAAGCATCTGCCTTCAGCTCAGGTCATGATCCCAGGGTCCTGGAGTCGAGTCCCACATCGGGCTCTCAGCTCAGCAGGGAGCTTGCTTCTCCCTCTGCCTGCTGCTCTCTCTGCCTCTCCCCCCACTAATGCTTGCTCTCTCTCTCTCTGAAGTAAATAAATAAAATCTTAAAAAAAAGAAAAGGAAAGTATTTGGATATACATATTTGTTTCTTCACTTTCTCGTAAGGAATTTGATAGTTCATTGACATTGTGTTCTCAGTTTACTGTGCTTCCTTGAACTCATAGCCCACGAAAAGCTTACCTCTTCAGGTCAATTGTCAATTTCTTCTTTTAACCGCGCAAGAATTTTATTCCCCTTCCCCCCATTGGATTTCCTTTTTTGGATTTCACTGCTGGGATGTGCAGGACTCAATTTTCTGTTGAACGTAGTAATATCCCCTCTACCCAGGTGTCTGGTTACATCTGTTCTCTGTCATTTTTAAAGTCATTTTAAAAATTATCCTACTGTGCTATGCTTAATTATTAGAGACAGTTCGGGCCTTGTTATTAGAAATATATATGTTTATATATTGTATCATATATTATACAGTATATAACATTCTATTTGCATTATATGTTACATGCACATGATGTATACATTATATACATTACATATATTACAAAAACACTTATACCCCTTTTTTTAAACACCATAGTGATAACAATCCATATTCTTCATTTGGAGCAACTCTGGCGAGAGACGATGACAAGAATTTGTGGAGCATGCCCCACGACCTGTCCCACACAGAGGCAGATGATGACAGAATCCTGTACAATCTGATAGTCGTTCGAAATCAGCAGGCCAAAGATTCAGAGGTAAGCGGGCACCTGTCGAGATCTTGCTGGGGGCTGATGATAACGGCCAGTCAGAAAAAGCAGTGACCGAGAAGGCCAGCTTGGAATAAAGAAAAGAAGGAAAGGTGAGCTGTTCGGAATGAGGGGGGTGTTTCAGCAGCCTGGGGCTGCTAATGTTAGTTAGTCTTGGTCGACCTGCTGGATACACAGATGAGACCGCCTTCTACTTATGACCTCGATGATGCAGGGATTACAGCGAGAGCGAGGCAGTGCTGCTGAAGACGGTGAAGAGAGTGGACCATCTTCCGTGGTTTAGCTGTGTTTCTGTGATTTTTCCGGTTGCTTAGCAAGTCACAGTTAGAAGATTCAGACTGAAGTGGAAGGTGGAAGTGTATTTTACATTATCACAGATTGTGCATTAGCGGGGTCTGAATTAGTTTTATTTGTTTTTTTTCTTGGTAGCTTCTTAAATTGTGCATGTTGATTAGACAGCCACCTATCATAATTTTTGTGATGAGGCATGAAATTGATCTTTTTTTTTTTGGTAGTAGCAATCTTTAAAATTATTAATTTTTCAGTGTAGTTTTAGGTTTATGGAGAAATGGAGCAGAAAATACAACCACTACGTCCTCAGTCCACAGTTTCCCCCATTACCAACATCTTGCATGGGGGGGGTACATTTGGTACCCACAGTATTGATACATTTAGCTAAAGTCCAGAGTTTACATCTGGGTTCACTCTTTGTAGCATACATGATACAGGTTTTGACAAATGGATAAAGACAGGGGCTGAAAATACTCTTAATCAACTCTTATCCCCAAGTTATTGGTATGGGAACACTGGAATATTGAAAAGGAGCGAGCTATAATAAGTTAAGAGAAAACAACAGGGGAGTCATGTTTTGTTTCCTCATTATAGTACTATGTATAATACAATATAATAGAGTATGATGAGTATTATTTTCCAAATAATACTAAGCTTTCTAAATTCTGTGTTTATCAGTTAGTTCTGAGTGGATACCCTTGTTAAATACAGATGTCATGTTTTACTTTGTATCTTATAGTACTTGAGAAGAATAGGGACATTGAAAACCCCAGACTCTGGCTCTGAAGAGAAGTACCAGAGGGGGTCTGTGTGTGTTGCTGGAGACAGGTGGCCACAGCAGGGTTCGGGGGGGTCATCTCTTCCTTATCTGGGTTTATTTTTGCTAATTAATTGCTTAATTTTTTTCCCTCCCAATCATGCCTTAGCAGGAAGTGATAACTTTTCAGAAGAGCCACGTGTCTTTTTATTCTGTTTTGGCTTGGATGCCTTTTGGGGGTTAGAAGCAGGTGTGGGGGTGGGGCTCTTCTGGTTGGGGCGGGGCTGACAGTTGCCTCTGGTCCTTCAGGCCTGGGTGACGGTGGCCTGGAGCATCTACAGAGGCTGTGGAGGCGAGTCCTGTCTTGGGTGCGGAGCGCTGATGAGGACCGCCTCTGCTAGACATCTATCACAGGGCTTAACTGTATATTGTACAGTATATCACACCCCGCAAGTGGCCAGCTGTGTTCTGCTCTGTCCCCGGCTTCCAGTGTCCCCAGCACAATTCCGTCCTCCACGAGTAACAGCAAAAGCACGTCATCTAGCTGCTCCAGCCAAGTCCTGCCGCCTGGCTGCCCTTCTGGAGCATATGGGCAGGAGCGTGTGACCTGGCTTTCCCTTCCTTACCCTACTGAACTGGGCTGACCAGGGAGCTGCCGGTGAGGATAGACCTCTTCTGACCCCAACGTGCCCAAAGCGGCTAACAGCAAGAGGGGCCAGAGTAGCTGGCGCACTCCCTCTCTCCAAGGCACCTGGATAAAAATTTTTTTCACATTTTCTTCCAAACACTTGAAATACATATAAAAGCATATATTAATCTATCTCTTCATTTTTCCCCACATTACATACTGCTCCTTACCTTGCTTTTTTCTACTTAATCATATATTTTAGACCTAGGTCCATTTCAGGACCCTCTATATTTACCTCATTGCTTTGGGGGAGGAGTCCCTAATATTCTCTTACCTGGATTGGCCATCATTTCTTCAACCAGTCCCTAGTAACTTTTATGTTGTTTCAGGGTTTCTGAGGCATTGTTGCAGTGGATATCCATATATACTTGCATGATCTTGGATAGATTTTTGGGGACAAGAATTGCTAGGTCAGGGTACATTTAAATGCTAGAATTGCCACAGAGCCTCCTTCTTGGGGGAACCTAGGAAAGATCCCTGAGACTGTGGAACTGGGGAGCATTGGAAGCTTATCCTATGCTCAAAGGGAGCAGCTGCTGAGTTCCAGGCAGCTCTTTGCCATGCTGAGAACGTGGATCTGGAAGTGCCAGAACTTTTGATTTTTCTTTTTAAAGATTTATTTATTTTAGACACTGAGAGAGAGAGAGGAAAGGGAGGGGCAGAGGGAGAAAGGCTTCAAGTAGACTCCACATTGAGCATGGAGCCTGATGAGGGGCTCGATCTCACTACCCTGGGATCATGACCTGAGCCAAAACCAAGAGTCAGGTGCTCAACCGACAGAGCCACCCATGTACCCCATAGAACTTTTGATTTTGAAGGGAAGATGAAAATCCAGATTTACATATAAAATGTCCAAATTTTTAATTATTTCATATTTTTTAAAGATTTTATTATTAGGGAGAGAGAGCGAGCACAAGCAGGGGGAGTTGGAGGACCCTGATCATGACCTGAGCCGAAGGCAGAGGCTTAACTGACTGATCCAGGTGCCCCACATTTTTAAGTGAAAACTCACATTAAAAAAAAAATGTGTCAGCTAGACAAAATGTGTTTGTGGGCTGCAAATATACAGGGAACATTTACAACATGGATGACTACTACATATTATTATTGTTATGTTGTCTGGTATGAGTGAGAAACGAACCCACCATTGATGAAGAAGGTGGAGTTGGGAAGCCGGTTGGGCTGTGTTTTAAGTTTGAAGGAATTCCTTGTTTATTACTGTTGCTTATTTTCTTTTTCACAAAGGATGAAACTGGTACAAATGTTAATAAAACAGAGGGTTTTAGTTTTCTACCTAAACAAATTCTACCTACTGAGGTACAAGGAACCCAAGATATTCTTGTATGATACAGTTTAGAAGCTCAAGCAAGCTATTAAGGAAAACCGGGCATTATGGTTTTCCTTGACTAGCCATCGCCATGCTGAGAATGTCCCTATTTGGAATTCCCTGAAAAATGAAAAATAATTTCAAAACAGTTGTGTGCACTACCTCCATTCCCCCAGTAGTAGGAAATGCTGCAAATAGGGCTAAATTTGCACTGTTTCCTCAAAATGAAAAAAAAAATCAGAAAAGCAGGGTATGCAGAGCAAATAATGAAGCAAGACCTGAACTTAAAGTTACTTGCAGTGACAGAAGATGTAAAATGTGACATTATTGAACTTGAATAAAATGCACTTTTATTTGCAAAAGCTTCAGAAGCTAATTGAAAACAGACTTCCAGCAGAAGAAATAATGCATCTGCAGATCTCCAAGCAGTGGAAAACTTACTGCTCTTGTCTTCGAATGATGCCGTGATATACTTTACATTTGAGAAATAGTGAACGGCCTCAGAATCCTGCCCCTGAATCAGGATTGTTCTGTTCATTCCCATTAGACGAATTGTTCTTCACATAATCCACTCTGTTCTAGGGAGTTTACAATGGTTTATGAGATATTGACGCCTCTTAATTTTTTATTTGAATACCTAATTTTAATCATACTGAGTGATCTTGTCTTCCAAGATATCAATAATAATGAGAACAGCTCCAGGCACTATTCAAGCACGTCGCATGTATTAACTATGTCCTCTTCACAGCAACACAGTGAGGTAGGAACCATGATTATTTCTTTTGGAAACAACTTGTCCGAGGCCATGGAGCTGAAAACATGCAGCCGAGATTTGAATCTTGGCTTCGTGCATCTAGAGACATCGTATATCGTGAACACCATGATTGAAATCATGAGAAGGGAACAGGTATTGTCTGCAATTGGATGTAGATTTCAAAATGGGTGAGTCATGTCTGCCTAAAGCCTATATCTGTGACTTGTTGAGGCTAGGGGACGAGAGCTGTGTTTGAGCATGAGGATCGTGACCGCATTTTAGGAAATGTTCTTGGTTGTACTGTAAGACACCTTTCCCCGGTGATGCTTTTCTGTGGGATCGCAGCCAGTCAAGGCTCCTGTCCCAGGCTTCTGTTTTATCTTGTGCCCTTCCATCCTGTCTCTGCTTTGGTTAATGTTCACTGACTTCTGGTGTTTTGATGTCCTTTCTGATGGTTCAGTAACAGTCAACATTTTTACTCTGCTAAAAAAGGCTTTTTACGTTGGTTTATGAAAATAAATGCTAAAAGTCACATGGATCTTCTAAACACTTTTAAGCACTTTTTTGGTTCAAAACTGGTGGGATCAGTGATGGAGATTCTATGCCTATTTTTCTTAAGTCATTACATGCTCAGAAATGTCTGTAGTTCTCATGACCCGTGCCTGCCTCTCCGTCACTGAGCAAGGCGGGATTTCTACACCAGGAGGATCCATGTGAACGTCAGATGCCCGTGTGGCTGGAGTGATCCCATCGAAACCATACTCTGCTGGATTCTGGGGAGCCGTGAGATGGTATTATATTTTAAAACTGTAGACGCAAAAGCATGAAATATTCCCAGTTTATAACTCGTTGGCTCTTCCTGCATGTCAGGATTCTGCTGGGAGAATGTTGCCAGGCATTGTAAACAGTTCATATAAAATGCCTGAAATAGCCACAGATCTTCCCAGGGGTTGGTGGCAATGCCGGGAGTATACACTTAGCCTGGCATAGCCCTGGTACTGAAAGAAAAGAGAACACAGAAGTTGAGTGCAGTATCCAGTAGGAGGATGTGAAGAAGCGAGAGGGAGGGTTGGGGACCGGCCGCATCCCTGTGACACACATGGAGACCGGGATAGGCCACTGGGCTCTACATGACAGTCTCCCCGGGTCACCACACGTGGGCCGAGATGTGCTCTGGCAGGGCCGGCCGGCTTCTCTGTAAGTACTGAACTTCGGCTACTTTTGGAGATGGGACTGCAAGCTTAAGGCCAAGCCCAGAGAGTGGAAGAGTAGAAAATGAAAGCAATTCTCTAGCTAACTCTGGGTTTCCCCAAAGGCCTTTTTGTTTGGGAGCTTGGAGCATGTGGATTGTGGAAGGCAGCCATACTCTATCTTATTTTGCTAGTGAATATTTGGGTTTGTGGGTTAGAGAATAAAAATTCCTATTAGGATCTGAGTATCAAGTGGTCTTAGCCTCTGTTTTCTAGGCGATAACATTGAGTATTAATGCTGTGTGCTCAGCAGCCCACTCCCCAGGCAGGCTGAATCCTCACAGCAGCCCCAGGAGGGAGGCATTTGGACCCTTGAGATTAGGGACTTTGAGTCATCTGTGCAAGGTGCTGGAGGGAATGACTGGGAATTTGGGATCCCAGCTCAGTCTGGATGACCCCGAAGCCGGTGTGGAGACACCGCTCCCTTCTCTCCAGTGAGCTTAGGAAAAGCCTCAGTGGAATCCTTTGGGTCAAAGACAAACTTGCCAAATGGATGCTGACTTCCTGCCTCCAGTAGCCGCTCCCGTCTGTGTATTTGCTGACATCACACACCCTGTGCCAGCTGAATCACACAGTGACTCTGGTGTTTGCTTAGTATCAACATCTGTGGTGGCCACTGGATGTACTATCCTCCAGACGCTGTTGCTTTGGGACTTTTTTACACCTCAGGCCCCATTCCTGGCTTGAAAACCCACTGGACCACACCAGAAGACGTACTGTCTGGGAAGTTCCTTTCTGTTCTTCACCCACTGACCCTTAAAAAAAAAAAAAAAAAAATATATATATATATATATATATATATATATAATATATAGATAGATAGATATACACACATATATATAGGATATACACACACACATATATATAGGATATATATATGTATATACAGAACTACATATATATATACAGAACTACAGACATATATACATATATACATATTTACACACACAGAACTACAGACATCTCTGAACATGTAATGACTTTTATATATATATTTATGCACAAGCATTTCTGGAGAGCAGCATTAAGATGTTTTCTTACAAGGTAGATAGCACATCAAAGCTGTAATTAAGGCAGCAGGTTTAAAACAATAAATACTAGAAAACTTGATGTATACGGGAAATCATTGGATATATGGTAGAGTGTGAGGTGGCAGAAAACACGGGCTTTGAAATTAGACAGATTTAAGGATAAAAGTTATACTCTTCCCGTGTTTTAGCTAGATGACACTAAATAATTATTTAACCGTACGGTTGTCATGCTAGTTATTGTTTACTTTGGGACCCAGTCACAGCGCTTAACTAAGAGGAAAAAGAGGCACTAATATCAAGCATGCAGGGCCAAAGATAGAAATTGGGGCTGCCCTAGACAAGCTGGGACATAGGCTCACCTTTCTTTTTTGATTGTAAAATGTATATAACATGAAATGTACCATTTTGACAATTCTTAAAAAAGATTTATTTAGTTTTTTGAGGGAGAGAGAGAGAGAAAGTGAGCACAGGGGGAGGGGCAGAGGATAGGGGAAGAGAGAATCTGAAGCAGACTCTCCACTAAGCGACTAAGCGTGGAGCCCACACAGGACTCAATCCCATGACCTTGAGATCACGCTGAGCTAAAACCGAGAGTCAGAGGCTCAATTGACTGAGCCTCTTTTAAGATTAATCTTTTACGATTATTTATTTATTTGACAGAGAGACAGAGACAGTGAGAGCAGGAACACAAGCAGGGGGAGTGGGAGAGGGAGAAGTAGGTTTCCTTCCAAGCAGAGAACCCAATGTGGGGCTCGATCCCAGGACCCTGGAATCCTGACCTGAGTCTAAGGCAGACACAGACACTAAACCAGGTGCCCCCATTTTAACCATTTTTAAGCGCTAGTTCAGTGATACAAGTCCATTCACATCAATGAGCAACCATCACCACCATGCATCTTCTGGACTTTTTTACCTTCCCACCCTAAACTCCCTACCCATTGAACAATATTACCCCTTATACCTCCCTCCCAGCCCCTGGTAACCACCATTCTACTTTCTATCGCTGTGAATTTGATCACTGTAGGTATCTTGTATTAGTGGGATCGTACAAGATTTGACTCAATGTCAAATTTGGTTTTCGCTCGAACAAACGAGATCATCAGAGACGCCTGCCTGTCATCCGGTCAGGGCGCCTCCTGCGCGCATTACCAGGCTCTCACCACAGTCTTCTGATGTAGACAAACTGTTTATTAAAAAGATATACGTATTTATTTGAGAGAGAGAGAAGGGGAGGGAACTCGGGCTCGCGCACAATGTAACCACACACCAACAGGTGGGGAGGCAGAGGAAGAGGGAGAAGGCAAGAAGCAGACTCCCCCCTGAGCACACAGCCCTACGCCACCCTGAGACCATGACCTGAGCCGAAACCAAGAGCTGGATGCTCAACCAGCAGAGCCACCCAGGGGCCCCTGTCCTTTAATTAAATGTGAACAGGAATAAACTGGTGTTCAAATAAACTGATAGCCATAGGACTTTGTAGAACATATACCGTCCAACTTATTTCCCTCTTAAGGAAACTCCAATGTATGATTGTTTTTTTTAGTCTAGGCTATTCTCCTCTACAAGATTTGTTTCAACAAAAGCTCAAATTCTGTGTTGATTTATTGGTTAATTTTGTTACAAATGATGTGTTTAGTGTTGAATGAAGCAGGTTTGATTTGGAATTATAGTGTCAGTTATTCATATGTCTGAAAGGGTATTTTCCTTTTTTTTTTTTTTTTTTTTTTTTTTTTTTTTAGAGAATGAGCGTAGTGCATGCACGCACGAGCAGGGGGTTTGGAGGGACAGAGGGAGAGAGAGAATCTCAAGCAGATCCCTTCTGAATGGGGAGCCTGACGCGGGGATTGATCTCACAACCCTGAGATCATGACCTGAGCTGAAATCAAGAGTCAGTTGCTTGACTGACCGAGCCACCCAGGTGCTCCAGCTTAATATTTTTAAGTCTTGGTATTAATTTTGTGTTAACAATGTAGGAAAATTATTTTCTGTTCTTCCTAGATCCCTCACCTCTCAACTCAGCATGAGAACTAACTGGTTGATACTTCCATTAGGTTACTTTCTATTTTCATCATAAAAAGGATCCACTTCTAGGTTCACAACTATTCTTAGGCCAGTGTGATGGGTGTGTATGTGGGGGAGGCTGGTTGGTTGTTCATGCAAACCACACGGGCTTGCAGTATCATGGGTGGTGTCACTTCTGCCCAAGATCTGGTGATCAGCTTTGCAAGGTCTTGGAACTTGAATTTTTCAGGGCATCTAGAACTATCTGAACGTAGAGAGTGTTCTTTGGAGAAGAACTATATGAGCATAGCTAGAGTTCTTTGGAGAAAGAAACAACAGAAATGGTTAGGCTGTCTGTCTGTCTATCTATCTATCTATTGAGAGATATTTATTTTAAGGAACTGCCTCACAGTTGTGGAGGCTTGGTAAATCCAAAAGCTGATAAGGGAGGCTGCAGGCTGGAGACTCAGGTAAGATTTGCAGTTTAAGTCCAAAGGCAGTCTGGTGGCAGAATTCCTTCTTGCATGGAGATTACTCATTGTTGTATGAAAGCCTTCAAGTGATTGGTAGGGTCCATCCATATTATGGAGGGTAATCTGCTTTACTGAGAGTATGCCAATTAAAATATTAATCTCAGCCCCAGAATACCTTCACAGAAACATCCAGAATAATGTTTGACCAACTATCTAGCTACTGTGGCCCAGGCAAGTTGACATATAAAATTACCCATCCCCGGGGGTTTTACTAACAGTTACCAAATTCACAAGAGACTGTTGTGTAAACCCAAATGCATATAACCATTGAAGGAAGGCCATATACCTGAGTGGTCCCAGCAGTCTTTGCCCTATAAAAAAATTCATAAGGGAAATGAGTGACCAGACTAGAAGGTAGCTTGGTGGAAAGGAATCAGACTGTGAGAACGATGGCAAAGTGCATTTATAGAGCACTTACTGTGTACTCGGTGCTGCTCTAAGTACGTTACATGCACTATGCTAACTACCCCTGTCCTCCAGGTGTGATCATGGTAACCTAGTACTTCCACCTCACTATCAAATTATTCAGGTCATTTGGTTAGGACACCTTGCCCCGTGATGGTAGTAGATAGATATTTCTGAAGACCACCCCCAGGGTAACAGTAGTTTCAGGCACTGGACTCAGGCACAGATTTGGGAGGGCAGGCAGCAGAACGTAGAATCAAGAGAAATCTAGAATAATTTAATATCTCCAGACACTGTCGTCCAAATGAAGCGCACAGATGATTGCAAATAGAACTTAAGGCACTGCCAAGGCCCAGCGAGTCCTACCATCCCGTCTTCTGCCATGAGACCTCTTGACTATCTTCTCAGTCTCAACATGGTATCATCTCTGCTGCCCATCGGTAGCTACCGTTCTGCGACTGGAGTCTAACTCATTTTCTTGCTTTGCTATTTAATATCTAAAGCTGCCCTTAGGGCACAGAAACCAATGAAGCTATTGAGTTTGGAGGAATCTCTGCCCAAACAGACTGTGGCAGCATTCAGGAAAGACCTGCATTTTTCTCTTGGCCGGGACACGAGCGAGCCCACAGGAAGTGGTTGCCCAGAATGGAATCCCTTGTGATCAGAATAGCGCCTCTGCTTCCTCATTTGTCATTCTGGCTCCACTCACCAGTTTGCAATCCTTTTTAAGGTGGAGTAGCCTCAATATTGAACCTGAATCAAATCAGTTCCCTCTGCAGCTTTGCTCTAACAATCCATCCTATGGATATTCTCATGCCGTTAAACAAAGATATGTGGGCTCTGCCACGTTGTTTTGAAAAGTAAAAAACCTGGAAATAAAATAATCCAATGAAAGTACTAGTTACAAAATCAAGAGGGAGGGAACTACGCTCTGTTGCTAAGGGGTAGGTATCCTGTCGTCCTGCTCGAGGAAGAGCTAAGTAGGAGAGTTTCTGGAACGTTACAAATCAGCTTGTTAGTCGTGGTGACTTCTGGGGAGCAGAGGCGCGTGCAGAGAAGGAGACTTGTGTCTTCCTGTAACTTCATGCTCTCAGTACTGTTTGACAACAATTTTAGATCATATGCCTGTATCACTTCACGGATGCCTACTTCATGTCAAATCATCATTTCACAGCACACTCTGTGGTGGCGGTTTCCCCGGGGTCTTTCTACACTGTTCTGGTTTGCTGTTGGGAGGGTGTGCCGGAGGAAGGGGAGGGGATGGAGGGGGACCAGAGAATGGGGGTCAGTTTAGGAGGAGCAGGAGCAAACTCTGAGCAGTCTTGCCAGAACGGGCTGGGGCAGACCGTGTGGGAGCAATCAGTCCCTATTTATCTTTCCAGCATTGTCGGATCCTTCTACTCAATCAGGCTCCTTCTCTGGAGCTCCCTTCCCCTCCACCTGTCTGCTGCAGTTGGTAATTAACAGGGCTTTATTTTTGGCTTGTTCACCTCCTGCTTCCCCCTCAACCACACCTGCCCCCGCTCCTTCCTTTGGTTGGGTTTGCTCATCTCAGAATAACCAGAAATGGCTCTTAATTGCACGGCGCCTGTGCGGGTCTGGGCTGCTGGCATGCTCGGCCATCCTGTCAGGAATGCACTCATCTCTGGAGTTTCGGCAAGATTTCTAAAGAACTTTCCTTAAAGAGCCACTTGGCTGGCTTTCTGGTTTTGACTGAACTCATAGGGAAAATGGAGTTCTGGTGGGGGCCAGAGCTCTTGCTTTTCTGACTTTTAAAATCCCCAGAGTGTTCTAGAAGGACCCTTCCTGTAAAAACACCCTTCCTCTGGGAGCCCCAGCCCTAGCTACCTGGTTACATCCAGCACGGCAGTGAGCTGGGCCCTTGGTTTTTCAATAGAAGAGGCAGGCCCTGGCACTGAGGCATGCAAACTGGGGACGCCCTCTTGAACTGTTTGTTCATCATGTCTCATGACAAATTAGTTGAAGTAGAGCCAGGCCCAAGCTCTTACGCCACGTTGTTGCCATCATTAAATGAAAGAACTTGGAGCACATTTCAATAGACCAGAGTCAAAATTAACCTCGTTTCTTCTTCCATAAATAATGTTTCACGGTCAGAGGCCACAAGCACGTGGGAGATGTGCTTTGGGGCCACAGGCTGCCAGTGCTAGCTGTGGAATGAAGTCTTCAACCAAGAACCAGAAGATCAGGTGTTCTAGCAGACTAACCAGCCCCCGATGTTGAGCAAGGGACGAGGGAGGAGCGTAGCAGGAGTAAGTCTTTTCGGAGCACAACCAGAATATTTTTGTTCAGTTGTAGAGCTGAATGTACTCCAGTCTATTTGAGCTGACTTGCTGATTTTCTTTTCTTTTTCCTTTCCTTCCCTTTTTTTCTTTTCCCTTTTTCCTTTCTCTCTCTCTCTCTCTCTCTCCCCCCCCCCCCTTTTTTTTTTGGTGCCAGCCTTTGGTGAATTTCCCAGAAAATTTTGAAACCAAGTCCAAGTGTGACAGTGAAAGTCCACTGCAGTTGAATTTACTAACCACAGGCCACGCTTCATGGCCGAGACCTTTCATCCATGAGCCCTGGGCTCTGTCCTAGGCTGTCACTGACAGTCTGGGGGACTCTGAGGGTGGGGGACTCTGAGGGAGCTAGAAGTAGAACTGGCAACAGTTTGTAAGAAGAGAGACCTTCAGACCAAAGACTGCTCAAGCATGGTTCTTTCCACCCAAGTGTGACAATGTGCAAAAATTAATTCTAAGATGCCCTCTGTCGTCTTACACTGTGTATGCTGTTATCTGTGTAAAGTGAGCAAAGTTTTGGCATTTTTTCTAATGGGAAGTCACTGTAATACATCTCTTCAGGCCAAAGTTTGGAGTGGGTTGCGTAATGAGTGGGGATGAAGTGGGGACATTTGTGGCCAGCAGGAAGGGCAGCCTTCACCTGCCAAATGCTTCCCTGCACTCTGGGCCCCTCTTCACTCCTGGAGGCCCCTCCAGGTTCACCTCGTGTCATCCTCTGGCTGTGCCCCCTGGTGTTGGCTCCTCTCCAGGCCCTGGCTCTCCCCCACTGAGTATCCCATTCCTAACATTTTTTTCTCCCTTCTTTCTACCCAATTAAACATCCATTTATTCCGCGTAGGCTCTGCTCAGCCAGAAGTTAAAGAGAAGCGGGTATTAGGAGAAAACCAGAGGAATTCAAGTGAAGTGCGTGAATGATTTGAAAGAAGAACTTGGGAACCCAAATGCATCACAACTGGTGAAAATGAGGGAGAAGAGAGGTTTTCTGAGCAGAGAGGTCTGCTCCGCTAAGTGCTATTTGTAGGGCTTCCTGGCCGTCCATGCACATGGTCACTGTGGTTTCCGATCTTTCCTGAACTGGGCTTGGAGCAGCCTTGCCACCTTGGAAACGCTGCCAAAGCTTGGGATGCAGGATCCCTGGGTGGAGGCCAAGGCACCGGAGGAACCAGATGGCTGCTTGTCCCAGAGCATTTTGCGGGGCTCAGGGGCTGACTTGGGATGGGGTGAACGCTGGCGTGAGCCGGCAGGCAGCATGGAGCACAGCTCTGAGTTGCACAAGAACCTGGGGAGCTAACTGGGGGTGCCCTGGCGTCTTTGCCATCTGATTAGTGTTGGGTAAGGCAGGGCATGTGAGAAACGATCTCCTGTCTGGCTGGCAGATCTCGCGCTGATGTTCAGACACTGGCTGTCCTTCATCCCACTTGCTCCACCTGTTCCTGCGCCCTCGTTTTGAAAGGTTTTTTCTTCTCTTTTTTCTCCTGTTTCCAATCCCTTCTGACTCCGCAGCCACTGAACGCCTAGAGCAGGGCTGTGCAAACCCTTGCCCAGGAGGGGAAGCAAGCGGACCTCTGCAGGTTTCGTCCACATTTCATTCCCTCCGCTTGCTCAGGACACACTCCCTGGCCGCCTGTGCTTGCTGTTATGTAAAGGTCTCAGCTGACACAGGCTGCGTTCTCGTCCTCGAGAGGAACTGGCTCAGGCCCAGGTGTATCCAGGCCTTTGACTGCCAAGTGTTCGAAAACATAGCATTTTACGAACACCTTAGTCTTCACCTTAACATTTTATTCCACGACATAGTATTTCTATTTTTACCTGTTTTATTTATTTATTTTAATTTGTTTTTAAAAGATGTTATTTATTTTAGGGACAGAGAGAGAGACCGGCAGAGGGAGAGGGAGAAACAAGCTCCCCCTCCTGCGCAGGGAGCCCGACGCGGAGCTCGATCCCAGAACCCTGGGATCGTGACCTGAGCCAAAGGCAGACGCTTAACGACTGAGCCACCCAGAAGCCCCAATCTTCTTACCTGTTTTAAAGTGACATTTAATAGAAAACACCTTTGGGCACATGGAAACTGGAGAGAGTACATACTGAATGACCTGTTTCAGAAGGATGATTTTCTATGGAACTTCTGCCTCCAAGAGTGGAGAGCAGTTGACATTGTTGTTTTTCAAAATCCTGGCAAATGTCCCTTCCTGTAGGGACAGCAGCTTGTTGTATTAGGGCCCACCCTCATAACTTCATTTTTAACTTGGTTACCCTCCTTACCGTCTCCAAATAGTGTCACAGCCTGAGGTGCTGGGGGTTTGGACTCCAATGCAGGGAATTTGGTGGCGTGTGCAATTCAACCCATAAAGGTAGGTAGACCACTGATAGGATTATAAATCGTTCTTTATTTTGGTGGACAGATGTCGCCCCTGTGGGCATAGCCATAAACAAAGTGCCTGCCCTCAGGGGCAGAAGGAAGACTGATGACAGATGCATACAAAGTAGGTTGTGATGAGCACTTCGAAGAAAAATAAGACAATCTGAAGGGACAGAAAGTGACTCTGGGCTGGGAACAGAGGCCTGAAGGAGGGGAGGGCGTGAGCTTTGTGGAGAATGTGCCAGGAAGAGGGGATGGTGGAGGTGCGAAGGCTCCAGGCAGCAAGGAGCGTGGTAGCTGCCAAGGACAGTGAGGCCTGTGGAGCCTCGGCAGGGGGAGGCAGGGAAGGGGCTCTTGCTATGGTGCTGGGAAGCCAGCAAGGACCAGAGCAGGAATGCACACTGGGCCATGGGGTGGGGTGGTTGGGTGGATTTTGAATTTTGCTCCAAGAGGAATGAGGAACACTTCCTAACTAAACAAGTCAAACATGCTTATTTATTTGTCCCCGTGCAAGGTTTGTTCCTTCCCTCTCGCCCCTGTCATTCCCATTCTGGGAAGCTCATATGCCTTCGAATCTTGAGCAGACCTGGCCTTAAATGTGAGAGAATTCTCCACGAATCTCTTTCTTTCTTTCAATTTTTACTTATTTATGTGAGAGAGAGAGAGAGAGAAAGAGGGCGGAGCAGAGGGAGGGGCGGAAGGCGAGGGAGAGGGATGAGCCGACTTCCCGCTGAGCGTGGAGCAGGGAGCTGAGGTGAGGCTGGACCCTAGGATTCTGGGATCATGACCTGAGCCCAAGGCAGAGGCTTAACTGACTGAGCCACCCAGGTTCTCCCCCATGGATCTCTTAATCTCTGGGAGCCAAGACACTGCTTGCCTGTTTTCCTGGACTATCTTTTCAAGGGTGCTTACATAGTGAACAGCCCTGGGAGGTGTCGGTAGGTAATTCTCTGTCCAGAGAAAAGAACAGGCAGACCTGTTCTTCTTTATAAAAGATTCAGGTTCCCTGGGTTCAGGGTACCTTTCCCTTGGGTAGTGTGTAATGTGGCCTATTGCACATGCGCAGATCATCCGACTGCCCTGCCCCCCCATTACTGCTTTGGAAGCGGAGCTTAGAGCACCTCCATGAAACGTACTGAACCGCCTTTGCTGGGTCCTTTGTCTCCTCCCAAGAGTCTGGTGTTTTTTTGGCCATGTCTCATGCCACTCGTGAAACTGTGGCAGGAGGATTTGTTACCTTGTAAGGGATTCAAATCTCAGATGCCTCACAGTTCTCGACTACCACAGACTAGCTTCTGTGTTGGCATCATAACTGAGACCTTGACCTTGGGCCGATGCTTTGGCGATGTCTGTGGTTTTTCAACTTCTTTTTATTTTTATTTTTATTTTTTTTAAAGATTTTATTTATTTATTTGACAGACAGAGATCATAAGTAGGCAGAGAGGCAGGCATAGAGAGAGGAGGAAGCAGGCTCCCCACCGAGCAGAAAGCCCGATGTGGGGCTCAATCCCAGGACCCTGGATCATGACCCGAGCCAAAGGCAGAGGCTTTAACCCACTGAGCCACCCAGGCGCCTCTCAACTTCTTTTAAAATCAAGTTGGAACTCTTCTCCCCTCACCCCCCTCAATGAATCTACCAGGAAACTGACATAATTAAAACATCTCTGGTAGGAGATTTCCCATCTCCCACAGCCCCCTGCCCTTGCATCTTTGGAAAAGTCACTCAACATGATTTCAAAAACACTCGAGCTTCTAAAAATCCCCTTTAAAAATCAAATCTGATATCTGGGAGCAATAGTACATTCTTATCAGAAGTCTGATAATTATGTATGTCTTAGCAAAAGTTAATTTACATGTCAATATCATTAATAGGCCAGCACAAATGATCTTTTCAAAGGAATGGGATCCAGGATTAAGATTGCAGGAAATGGAGGGGAGGTTGGGAGGGAAGGGCACTGCTGTGGTTGGCCCTGGGCAGCAGAGCAGGGCTGAAAAGTTGAGGAGAGAGTGCTGGAAACTAGAGGCATGGAGAGGATAGCAGGTGATAAATAAAATTACATCTGATCTGCCCATCAGGACACTCACTCCATGGTTCTTCCGTGCTTGTGTCCAAAGGTCTTTTCCTCTTCACTCGGTCTTTACTTGGTTTCCTTGAACCTTATGATCCCTTCAAGGTGCCCTGGGAGCTTTGAGGGCAACCAGGTGAGGGAAAGAGGAATCCTTACTTTCACGTGTTTCATACTGGGGTTTATGTGAGATATCATTTGGAAAAAAGACTCTCCTGCCATGCTTGTGAGCTCATCTACTTCGCTCTGTCACCCGGAGCTCTGGCAGGGTGTTAAAAAGGAAAGTTTGTTAGAAAGGAAAGCAGGTGCTTATTTCATAGAGCACAGGGGGGAGCGTGGTGCTGTAGAAAGGGTTCCTGGGGTTCGGGCTCAACGCTACTACTGGTTCCTGACTATACTGCTGATTTGCTTTGTGACATATGGCAGGCTACTCAACCTCTCTGGGCTGGTTTGTTGTTGTTGTTGTTGTTTGTTTGTTTCATCTGACAGAGGGAGGTACGGAGATCCTGTCTCCTTTGAGATCTTCTTTGAGATCTCCTTTGAGACAGGATCTCAAAGTCCTCATATTAAAAGGCCTGTGAACTAGGGAGCAGTGATGTGGCTTTTACCCCCACGAAACGTGAAGTGTTGCACCCCTGGGCACCTGCACTGTAAGGAGCTAGACTTGACTCATGTCCTTTGAGCAGGGTACATGCACTGTGCTTGGAACGGGGCTTGGACAGTTCCTAGAATAGAACAGGTAGATTTCATTCTGTCAGGCCACCTTTTCCTCCACATTCCAAAAACCTGTGGCTCACAGGTCAAATCCAGGTTGGTTGGTTTGGTTTTTCTAAGTCCAGTTTTATTGGAACACAAACATGCCCATTTGTTTGCATATCGTCTTTGGCTGCCGTAACGTGTCAGTCACAAAGCTGAGGAGTTGTGGCAGAGACCCTAGTTAGGGCTTATGAATCCTTAAACATCTGTCTTGAGGCCATTCACGCTTGGCCTTTGATTTGCTGCTCAGTAGTCCTTGCTCGAATGATTGTGTGGTTTTCCCACCAGAAGGACACATAACCAGCTCCTTTGGAGAAGGCATCCTGTGACGCCCCGCACCCCTGCCTCACTTTGTGATCCTTTGGAAGAAGAGACCCTCTTTAGAAACCGAGGGACTCTTCTGGCCTTTTTGTTTTTTGGGTATAAAACATTTCTCATTTATTGATTTTTTTGAGGGGGGAATGACTACAAAATTACCTATTACGTGAGATTAGTCAAAATTTAAAAAAATACACTGTAATTTCCAAACATGTTGAATGTGCAGTGGGTTCATGCCTCATCACGGTTTCCCCTCCCATTCTGGGATTTCCAGTGCATAGGAGTTGGGGCAGGGACTTGTTTGAGTTAATGAAAGCCTGCCGTGTTGATGAAGAACCAAGTAGATGCTGCCCAGGCAAAGGTCTTCAAAACTGGAAATGGCTGCCGAATTCAGGATTCACGAGGCAGCCTCCTAACTGGCTTGGCAAAGGGTCATCCTATAACTATCTATAATAGTTACCAGTAAAGGGATAATTATAAACAGAAGTGTTAACCCGTGAGTATCCAGTCAATTATGGGGCTGCTTCTACGTAAGTGATTATTTTGGCTCGAGGCTGTGGCATTACATCATGCTCAAGGCTCGGTCAGAGTAACCCCCAAACACTTGAGTGGGGGAGCCAGTGCCCTTGGAGGCTCAGCTGAAGTTTGGAGGGGAGGAAGAGGCAGGCAGTGAATGAGATACTGGAATTGGAAGGAAAAACGTTTTATAAGGCTTGGATTTAAATACTAACTCCTCGCTGTTAATAGAACTGTGTTGTCATTGGCAGGTGACCCAGGCAGCAAGCATCTTCTGCCTCTTGTCCCAGGGTCAGTCTGAATGTTGTGTTCACAGGGCTGGAATTTACCGGAGATGTGCATGGTGGGACCAGGGCTGTGGTTTGTCTTAAAAAGCTCTGTGTCTGAAAAAGGATAGCAATAACTTGGAGAAGGTGTAGAGTGGACAGTGAAAAATATGGAGAAATGAGCATGTAGGAGTCAAGGGATGGGGGAGGGGTGGAGTGAGCCAAGCACAGATCATCAAATCAGAGTCACATGGGTCACAGATCTTACGAAGCCGGCATCAAAGACGCAGGCCTTCGAGAGGCTCAGCTGAAGCAGGGTGAGATCTGGGACCTTGAGAATGTCTTCCTAGGACGTTCTTCCTCCACAAGATATACACCTGACTCAGAATACTAGATGAGTCTAAATGAAGTTCACTGGGTTACCTCACATCGTGGAAAGCGTTTGAATTGTGAAGGGGCTCTGTCTGATACCCCTTCATTATTTTGTAGCGTATGTGACATTCTCCAGGGAGCCCTACCCCAAAGATTTTGGGTGTCTTGAGTCTAAGGAACGCTTTGTCCTGAGACATCGTGTTAAAGGCATTCTGTAGACAAGTTTTCTTCCTCCTAGGAGATATCATCCCTCTAGTTACGAGGAGATTCAGCTGATAAGGAAATTAGATTGGGTCACCTGCTAGGGTCACCAGTCTTCTTTTCTTTCTTTCTTTTTTTAAAAGATTTATTTATTTATTTGGAGGAGGGTGGAAAAGAGCAGAGAGAGGGGTAGAGAAGCAGACTCCCTGCTGAGTGCAGAGCCTGATGCATGGCTTAATCCCATGACCCTGAGATCATGACCGAGACAAAGCCAAGAGTCGGATGCCCAAATGAATGAGCCACTCATGTACCCCTTCTTTTCTTTTTCTTGGTAGGGCTTACCCCTCCCCCAAACACATATGCCCGTGCACGCACGC